>LZPO01075968.1:184000-200055 GCA_001675575.1 Neotoma lepida | reverse complement strand
AGAGAGAGAGAGAGAGAGAGAGAGAGAGAGAGAAAGAGAGAGAGAGAGAGAGAAAACCACACAAAGACATGAAGCCCAGTGAAATGGATCAAAAAATACACGTGCTTGTTTCTCAAGCCTGGAGATCTGGTTGGGAAAAACCGACTCTACAAGGTTGCCCTCCATCTCCATGTGAACCCCATTAAAGACTTTAAGACATGAGAATAGAAGAGGAATTAGCTAAGAAGAGGAAGGGGACGAATGGGAAGGGAACAAGAAAGTAATGGGGGCAAATGTAGTCAAAATACACTGGATATGTGTATGAAAAGTCTTAATGAACCCATTACTATACATAGTTAATACATGCTAATAAAAACAGAAAGGATACCATATAAATACATAATAACGGTATTATTGGTATCAGACAATACGGATTTTTTACATAATAAGCTGATGCGTATCCTCAGGTCAATGGCGGTTTCTTGGTTTGGCATTTATAGCTGTTGGCATATNAAGAACATGCATCATCTCTAAATGGAAAACGAAATAGCTTTTGAGGCCAGTCCTTTCAACTCTGAGCAAATGAGGAGAACTGTTGTGTGAGAAATAGAGGTTCATTCGATCCGAGCAGCTTCAGTGACGCATCAGGGGGCACAGAAAGAATGTTCTGAAATAATACAAGCGCTTTGACTTTTGTTTTAGCCATTTTCCTCCTTTCCAGGAAACAATGAGTTCTTTCATGTAGCTTTACCAAGAAGCTGGGGCACAGAAGGAGGCTGCTCTGATGTCACCGTTCTGACTCACCAGGAAAGCAGGACCCTCCAGAGTCAGGACTACTTGCTGTCTTCAGCTGAGAGATCTGGCTCTCGACATTCATGTGACCTCACTTACGTGTCATAACCCCCTGGGCTTTAATTAACCTAAACAAGACAGAGAACTCTCCTATCCTGAAGACTCTACAGGCAATGTTAATCCCCATTCACACAAGAAAAGGAGGGGGGGGCTGGGGAAATGGCTCAGTGGGTAAAGGCACTTGCTGTCAAACCTGACAATCTGAGTTCTACCCTCAAGACCCATGTCGTAGAAGGGAACAACTCCCACAAGTTGTCCTCTCACCCCCACATCTGTGTTTACATACATACATACACACACATACATACACATACATATATACACACATACAATCAGACACACACATACATACACATACATATATACACACATACAATCAGACACACACATACATACACATACATACATACAATCAGACATACATACATATACATACATACACACATACAATCAGACACACAAATACATACATACACACATATACAATCAGACACACAAATACATACACACAAATACATACAATAAATTTTCTAATGTTAAGAAAAAAGTGGGAAGGGCACTAGTGTTGATTTCATGTTCCAGGCCAGGCAGGGAACCAGGCATTTTGCAAACTATCATCTCATTTGATCCCCACCATCACTGTGCAAAGCAGGTAGGATGTTACCTTTGTGGATGGAGCTCTAAGACAGAGACTCTCCAAGGACCCAGAGCTAGTTAACTGGTAAAGCCACAAAGACTCTACCCCTGCCACTCAGGGGTAGAGTGAATGTGTATGTCACTCAGAGAGAGACAGAGAGACAGAACAGTTCTGTCCCTCAGGACGTCTGTTTGCATTCATGGATAAGCAGGCCATGCTGAGAATGGATCTCAGATGCTGCATCTCCTGTCTGCCTTCCACTCATTTTCAGAACTGCCATCTCCTGCTTGGCCAGCAAGTGGGAAGGAATGTATGCTGGGACACATTATGCTGGGACACAAAGGCACCACAGTACAAAGGCAGCTCAAATTCAAAGCCTGGTTATTTTGACCTGACATGACTGTGTGTGATTCCATCCAACTCAGCTTGCCCAGACACAAGCTCATCTTCTCTCCCGTGAGCCTTTCAAAGCAAAGGTCACCCTAGTTGTCCACATCGAGACCAGTAACTGCAAACCAGTTTCCATCTGCCCTCTGCATCCTGACTGCATTCAGGAATGCACAAACTTCAGTTTCCTTTCTCTGGTTCTTTCCTATCTCCCAGCTCCTTTCATGGCTGCAGCCACTTTTGCAGCCCAGGCCTTTGGCTCCTAGACTCTTGCAGGAGCCGCTGAAATGCCCTCTGCAGCTCCTTCGGCTGTCTAAGGTCTGTTGATGGCCTCGATAAACAAATGTTACATTCATGCATGTCCATGACTGACCACTGACCATCTCTCCAGCATGGATGTCCTCACATTTACCCTAAGCTGGAGTCGGAAGTACTCAGATCCTTTCACATGGGTACCTTCGCCCACACTGGTTCCATGGTCTCCAATNCCCACATTCTATATTGCCTACATTCTATATTAATTAAGATGGCATTCAGCCCTCCATGTTTGACTCATAGGTCACCAAGGCAGTAAAATGTCCTCAAGTCTTCACAAGGATTGACTTCCACAGACCACAGATGGGCTTGTCTGTCAGAACTTGATTTATTCTTGCTATCATGAATCTCTTCCTGCCTAGACATGAGCTACCATTTGGGAAGACACCATGCTGGAATCATGCTGGATTCCAAATTTTGTAAATAAGTTTGTAGATAATCAATGTGTTGGATAAATGCCTCGTCAATAAAAGATCAATAAATGTCAAAGCAAACTGGTTGCTCAAGCCCATGTCTTTACTTACTCCATTTGCCCAAATGTGGGCAACGCTAATAGAAAGTTCTCCTTTTCCTAATGGCAGGACCCCCATGCAATTTCATTTTAAAATAAAAATTTTAAACATAGATTTATTTATTGTATTTTATGTGTGTGAATGTTTTGCCCCCATGTATGTATGTGCATCATAGGCATGTAGTGCCCTCAGGAGTCAGTAGAGGGCGTCAGATCCCCTGGAACTAGAGTTACAAGTGGTTGTGTGCTACCACATGGGTGCTGGCAACTGACCTCTTCTGCAGGAACAAGTTCTCTTAACCACTGAGCCATCTCTTCAGCCCCTCACATGCAATTTCTTTCTTTCTTAAAAAAATTTTATTTTTACTTTTATTGATTCTTTGTGGATTTCACATCACACATTCTGATCCCACTTATCTCCCTATCTCCTGGAATCTGCCCTCTGCCCTTGCAACTCCCCCCGCCCCGCCCCGATCAAAACCAAATTTAAAAGAAAAACCAAAAACCAAACAAAATGAAGAAACAAAACCAAACCAAAAATGAACAAAAAAATTTTAAGAAGAAGAAGAATCCTGTCGTGGAAGCTGTGGTATGGCCCATTGAGTCACACGGTTTGCCCTCTAGTCCAATCATCTTTACTCATATGCAACTTATTGACAACCTAAACATATGCTTTTTCTTTAAAAAAGAAAAAGATGAACTATCAAAATTCTTATAATGTGTCAGTTGTCACAGATCCATATTGAAAACATTTTAAATTGTAAAATAGTGGTTTTTGATGAAAAATATTCTTGTTTGTTTCTTTTAGTGTAATGGCTGTCCTGGAACTCACTCTGTAGACCAGGCTGGCCTCAAACTCAGAGATCTGCCTGCTTCTACCTCCTGAGTGCTGGGATTAAAAGGCATGCGCCCCCACTGCCCAGCTGACAAAAAATATTCTATGAAACAAAGTTCTCTGTTTCATTAAACAATGTTTCGAATGCTACTTGCCTCTCTAACACAGGTGACTTACTAACACTGAAGATGCCGTCTGGGGCTCTCAGCATCTCCACTTCTGGGTTGTTTGGGACATAGCCAGTTCTAAATGCGTATATTATATGTCACTAAAAATTTTATCCCAGGCCAACAGTCCTAATTTATAGACCATAAAGGCAGTCAAATTTTCAGTATGTTCTGAATTCAAACTCTAGACAACTTAGCTACACATTGTGTTGCTCTTTTAAAATCATCCATAAGGAGCTGAGAGATAGCTCAGGAGTTCAGAGCACTTGCTGCTTTTTCAGACGACCAAAGTTTAGTTCCCAGAACTTCCTCTCCAGCTCCAGGGAATCGGATCTCTTCTTCTGGGTTGCCCATAGGCACGCACACATACACACACACACCATCCCACCCCCAGAAATCCAGAAGCTAAAGGAAGCAATAAAGAGTTCTTTGCTCAAGCTGTTGGAGGAAGCGGAGTCCTGTCGACGCCTCCATTTCAATTTTTACTTTGCGAGGCTCTAAACTCCTTGTTGCTAAGCCATCCTGCTGATAGCAGTTTGTCACTGCAGCTTTTCAGATTACCACAGCTCACACACTTCCTCTATTCCCATTGTCACCAGCAGGGCTTCAGCCCCAAGACCTTCTGCCAGCTGAAATGAACGGGTGAAATCGTTCTCTCCAGTCTTACTTCCCTCCTCTGCATTCCCAACCCTGTTCCCAGAGCTCTCTTTCTCTTGCTTTTACTTCCGTTTCTCTTAGATCAGAGTCCAGATCCCATATCATGGCCATGGCCCTCTCTCATCCGGTCCTGTCTGTGTCTCTAGCCTCATCTTTATTGACTTGCCTCCCATGACTCTTTNCTTCAGTCTTCACATTCTGCCCTCCAAGACTAACATTAAGATATTGGGCTATGGCATGTGTTCTTTCCTTTTGACACTTGAGATGCTGAGTGACCTCACCAGGAGTTGTTTCCCCTGTCTCCTCTTGGTCTGGTTCACATCATGNACACACACACTTAAATGACTTTTACAACACAAAGCATTATTCACTCCTGTCATCATGATGTTGCAGGCTCAAGACTACTGAATTCTAAGTGGAAATCTCTGGCATGTTTTTACTCCATTGATTTCTATAAGCATCCAAAACAACCACAATTGGGGTAACTTTTGGCTAACACACCTCCCCTGAACAATACTTGGCTCAAAATAGTTGACAAAACTCCCTTCAAGGACTCACATGTAAGTCAATTCCTTCCCTTGCCAGCAATCACGTTTTGGGAAAACCCATCACCGAATTGTGCTACCTTATCTCTGCCTTCTTCAATCCCACACTGAGTCTGTCTGGATTTCTGTTTGCAGTTTGTCTCCTGTGCATACGTCTTCCCATCCATCCCCCACAGTCACAACCCTAGATCTGACCTGGAGTCACACCAAAGCTGCAAAGGCCTTGGCAGACGTTGCCAGTCACCCCAGCTCCTTTTCCACCCCACCTAAGTGCACAACACTCACTTTCCAAGTGGACACATGAGACGCCAGAATGATAGCCTTGATTCTGCCTTTGCCTGCCAGCTCCTTAAGTGCTGGCCAGAGGAACAGAGGTGCATCTGACACCTGTGATCTCTGAAAGGTGTGCTTATCATTGGGAAGAGCAGGATGAGCTTCCCAGTTCATTCTTTCTCAACTCCTGAATGCAAGCAACCTCACTGGGAATTGAACAACAATCTTGAACCATAAGGCTCCACAGAATTGGAAGTCGTGCCCAGTAAAAGAAATAAGGAGGGTAGGTCCCCGATGCACAACTGCTTGGGACTCCCAGCCCCCAGATTTCTTGAACCCAAGATAGAAGTAATCTCCCTCTTTAAACGGCTGCTATTTTAGCCGGGTGGTGGTGGCACAAGCCTCTAATCCCAGTACTCAAGAGGCAGAGGCCCATGAGTTCAAGGCCAGCCTGGTCTATAGATCGAGTTCCAGGACAGCCAAGACACAAAGAAATACTGTCTTGAAAAAACTCAAAACAACAACAGGAAAGAACCCCACCAATACCTGCTATTTTGGCCTTTTCGGCAACTTGCAGCTGAACCTAATCCTAATGAATGGATTGTTTCCAAGTGTATCCCACTGCCCCGGCTGGGAGGAGTGCTAACTTCCATCTTGCTTACCACACTCCTGCACAACAAAAGTGGCTCACATCCCAAAGAATCAAATCTAGACTGCTCTGCTCAGCATTTAAAGCCCTATAACCTAGCCCTGTTAGCAATGCTAACTGCAGCAACTCCCCCAAGGACACTACCAGCATATATGCTGTGCGCATGCTTCAGCATTAACCCACCATTGCAGACCCACACCTCCACATAGTGTCTTCATTTCTGCTGGAACGGAGTTTATGATAACTGAGGTACTGGGTAGGTTATCACCCTTTCTGAATAAGATGTGAATGGAAACAACTTGAAGAGCCCTTAACAGCTGAGCAGATAAACTGTAACATGGTGAGATATTCTGTGGCAGTAGGAATGATTCACTGCTTTGTATATAAAATGATATACAACATGCATGATAAATTATTAACTTAATAACGAACAAGGTAAAATAAAGAAGTAATCTACAGTCCTAGACATCAGTATGATGGCTACATGGGAGGGCTAGCACACAAAAATGGGTATGAAGGGGGTCTGGGTACTGGGATTATTCTGTTGATAAATCAGGTTGTTGTTTACACACATGTTCATATCCAGCAGCAGCCTTGATTTGTGCACTTTTTATATGTACCCATCATGAAACATTTAGTTCTAAAAACTAATCTTTGAGGGAAGTGGTGGTGGCACACACCTTTAATCCCAGCACTCAGGAGGCACAGGCAGGCAGATCTCTGTGAGTTCAAGGCCGGCCTAGTCTACAGACTGAGTTCCAGGACAGCCAGGGCTACACAGGGAAATCCTGTTTCAATCCTGGTTGCTCTCATTCATGGCAGGCTCTGAGAAGAGAGCCTTCCTTAGCACTGAATGCTTATCTGGGGTTGTAGCTCCACAGGGGAGCGCTTGCCTAGCTTGTGCAAGGACCTGGTTCCAGTTCCCAGCATCTTTTTGTTTATTTATTGTGGTGCTGGGGATTGAACTGAGGACCTCACAACATGCTAGGCAAGTGCTCTGCCAACTGAACTGTATCTACAACTGCAATCCCCAGCAGCAAAAGATAAGTAAATGAACTGATGAATAAATAAATGTATAAAAACATAGGCACAGCATAGGTCATCACAGCTTTGCTCAATGAACAATGTAGCCACCTGCCAGGTCTGTACCCCAGAAGATCCTCGTTGAGTCCAAGTGAGTTATTACCTACCCTCCGAAGGTACCTGTGTCAACAAATATTAGATTGTTTTGTGTTTTTTATTTTTGGGAGACAGGGTTTCTCTGTGTAGCTCTGGCTGTCCTGGAACTCACTCTGTAGACCAGGCTGGCCTTGAACTCACAGAGATCCGCCTGCCTCTGCCTCCCAAGTGCTGGAATTAAAAGCGTGCGCCACCATCACCCAGTGAAACAGAAAGTTTGAAGAGTGCTTCACAGGGTCCTCTCCATACAGGGGCCATTGTGCTTCTTCTGAAGGGAAATAACAAGAGAACAGGGCTGCACCGCTGGCCACTCTCTGAAGTGCCCTGTCAAGCCCTGTGTGGGAAGAGTAACACCTTTCTAAAGGTGTCTGTCCCTGCCATAAAGGAAATTAAGGACAGGAATCAAGATGAGTAATCAGATGACCTTTAAAAATCTCCTTTAAAACAGAAACATGCCAGATGTAGTAGAACACACTCAAGTAATGTCTTCTTCACTCAGCAGGCTCTGTTAGGAGAATCATGAGCTCAGTGGCAACCTGAGCTACACAGAGACCCTGTTTCAACAAAAGGAAAAAGAATACAGGGGTTGAGTGATTAAGAGCTCTTGCTGAGAATCCAGGCTCAGTACCTAGCACCCACACAGCAGCTCACAGCTATGTGTAACTCCAGTCTCAGAGGATCTGATGCCATCTGACCTATTAGGACACCAGGCATGCATGTGATGCACATGAAGGCAAACACTCATACACATGAAATAACAATACATAAACGTTTAAAAAACAAAACAGGGAGATAACCCTGGATTTTTAAGTAACCCCAACATAATCACAGGAGTCCTCAACAACAGCAGTAGAAGAGAGAACCCAACATGTGGTAGGTGATGTTCACAGACTTTGAACATGGTCAAGACAATAGGCCAAGTGATGCAGGAAGTCTCTGGAAGGGTAAAGGGAAGGCAGCAGGTTCCAGTCCTGAAAACCCTGGATTTTACCCAAAAAGAATAATTTGGAATCCAGACCTCCTAACAATAAGCTAGTAAATGTATGTTCGTCTGAGCCATTGAATTTGCAGTGACTTGTTAAGTTAAAAGCATTAGGGAATTCGGGGAACTGAGGAGCACTTGCTGGGGATTTGCTTAGCAGAAAGCTTGCCCTGTGTCAGGAGGCATTCTTTGTATTTCACTGGAAGTGGAGGACTGGGTGCTGGAAACTTNTAGACTGAAGAAGTCACCTAATGCTGTTGTTGGGGAAACAGCCTGTCTTAAGGGTCCAGGATCAAAAGTTGTGGCTGAAACAAAACAACAGCAACAACATACACATACACAAAAAAGCTGGGCAGTGGTGGCCCACACCTTTAATCCCAGCACTCGGGAGGCAGAGGCAGGCGGATCTCTCTGAGTTCGAGGCCAGCCTGGTCTACAGAGTGAGTTCCAGGACAGCCAGGACTACATAGGGAAACTTTGTCTCAGAAAACAAAACAAAACAAAAAAACAAAACAGAAGTTGTGGTTGGTCAAAAAACAGTGTACAAAAGAGACAGAAGTAGCAACTTCTAGTCTGAGTTTAAGAAGCCCAGGGCTCTAAAAGGGTCTTAGCTGGAATGGATGATTCAAGGTTTTGAGATGGTGAATGAGCCTTCATTTTCCTCAAGGGCTCAAGGTAATTACAAGAATCTGAGAGACAGTAATGGGAGGATGGCAACGAGAAGGGAGGGGCAGTGGAAAGAGGTGGGGGGTGTAAACCAATAGGGGAGGACAGAGATACGGACAGAGTGGGAAACCGGACAGAGATTGGAAGATGTTGTCCCTGCCTTTGAAAATGGAAGGAGGGACGAGGAGTCAAAACATGCAGTCAGGGTTAGATGTCAGCAAACATGAGGGCCACACTTCCCAGGAGCCACAGAAAGAATGTGCCCTGCTGACCCGGTTAGGCTCTGAGACCCATTTCAGCTGCTGAGCTCTGGGGCTGCAGGGTAATGAGTTAGTGTGAAGCCAGTACATTTGTGGTGACTCGTAGCAGCCATGGGTTCGGAACTCTTACAGCAACTTTAAGTGGCAATGAGTATTCCGGTGGGCTCCTCCACAGGTAGACAGCGGCCTCTCTGTCAGTGCTCTAACTTCGAATCTGCTTAGTCACTGATTTTTATGTACAGCACTTTTGTGAAATTTTCAGTTTCAACCAACTCACTCTGCAAACTAGAGCACTGGACAAACTCACATTAACTACGTTTGATCCTCAGAACCTACGACATGACCTATGACAGTGTTTCACCTGTTTGCTGAGTGATCTGATTAAGGCCAAGGTAATAAGTATAGACAGTGAGCACCAACCATTCCTCAGAGCCAGCCACTACATTAAGCATTCCATGTGTGCTAGCTAGGTCAGTTTTCCCAACAATTCTACTCCTGATTTACAAATGAGGAAACTCAGGGATGGGCTGAGGTCACTTTTAAAGTCCTTACAGGTATGAGGAGCTGGGACTGGAACTCAGGCCTGTCAGATGACAAGAACAGAACTTTGAGCTGTATTCCCCTCATCTGACCAGGTCACTGTTGTTTCACTACTGACAATGGCTGAGGGCTCAGTCCAGCCCTACCACTAAGCCACCTTCAGGCTGTGGTAACTGGCTGCTGAACTGTACTGCAGAAATGAAAGGTGACCTCATGGGCTGGAGCTCCAAGGGCTCACCAGACTCTTGGAAGAGCATCCTCCACTGTTTCCTAGCAACATATGTGCACCATTCTCTGGGCTATCAGCCATCCCCACAGTCTTGTGCATTACCCCCATGTTCACTTTAAACAGGGAAGGGAGTCCTGTTTAGCTTCCCCCAGAGACCTGGGACTCCCAGGAAAGGAGGCTGTGCTTGGTACAGAACCAGCAAGCACATTCTAGGGGAACTCCTAGCAGGGCCCTTGCTGCCCTGGCTGTTGTCACCTCTCCATGGAGCGCTACAGTCCCAGCATCTCCTCAGTCACTGCTCACTCAGCCAGCTTTCCCTGAGACTACTCCTTCTCTCCCTCTCTCCTTCACCGCCCCCATTATCTCTCTGTGCCTTCTCTTGGTTACCGATGAGAACTGCTTCCAGGCAAACTGAATTTTTTTTCCAGACTCTCCAATGGTTCATATTCCTTTTCTGTCTTTCAAGAAGCAACATCTCTTTGCTTTTCCTAAAATCTTGAGCTTCATTTCAATTTTCTTCTTCTTCTTCCTCTTCTTCCTCTTCTTCTTCTTCCTCTTCCTCCTCCTCCTCTTCCTCCTCTTCTTCGCCTTCTTCTCCTCCCTCTCCTTCTTCTTGAGAAAGGTCTCATAAAGTTCAGGTTGCCTTTGGACTTATAACCAAGATGACCTTGAACTTCTGATCCCCTGGCCTCTCTACATTTCAAGTGCTGGCATTATAGGCATGCATCACTGAGCCCAGCCTTCACCTAGCCTTCTGCTGTCAGAGACGGATGGTCTTAGCTAGTACAAGTTCAGGGCCTGCCAATTGTCCAAGGGTGTCTCAGATTTCAATTATGCTATGATACCTCCAGCAACGAACCTCAGGCCTGGTGGCTCCTCTGTCTGGACTCCGGAGCTAGGACCTGCAGAACCCTGGTTTATAGAAATGATTTGGCTGGTGATTTTGGGGCCTGAGGCTGAATTCTATCCACTGGAATAAAAGTAGGAACAGAGGGGAAACAGAAGATGAAAACCTGCAGGCATTAGCCTTCAGTGAGGTTTCTAAGAGAACAAACTTCCGAGGCCACAAACCCACCTCGGTATCTTGATCTGCTTTGTGAAACTACCCCTTTGACAGCAGGCAGGGGGAATGGTGCTAGACTGGACCGTGGCACAAAAACTCCATTAACACATATAAACTACCTGCCATCTTAGTGCATCCCTCAAGAGGCTTTTCTCTAGAATGGGGTGGTGGTGGGTGGTGGTGGTGAATTCGGTGTTCATGCAGACTCACTCCTTTTTCCAGAAAGGTGGGTGGCAGAGCTCACTAACCATAGGAGACTTCTGGAACTACTCTGGATTTCTGTCTAATCTCATTTAATCCCCACCAGACAGATGGGGAAACTGAGGCAGACAGTTGTTATCTCCAAGTACTCCAGCTTGTGAACTTGGCAGCTAGAATTTGAATGAGGCCAACGGGTTGCCAAGCATCTGTTCTTCACCCTGGCTCGGCAGCCTCTTCACTTGTTCCTCAAAGGCTAAAGGGAAGTGCGCTCTGCAGATGCATTGTGGGAGTGCCATAGTTATCACTGTTGACTCGTAATTGGGTTTGTTCAGAGTGGTGGAAGCATGTCCCAGAGCTGAGTACCTCCCAGTACACCTACTCCTGGAGACCTTACCAGAGACTGTCTCCATATTTTTCTGTCCTCTCCCCAAACTGTCCTCCAGGTTTCCAGCAACTACCACAAAATACCCTCTTCCTGTCCCTCCTCCGCAATACAAGGAAGTCGGAGCAGTTACAGAACGCAAAGAAATCCAGACAACCCTGGCCTTGAGATACCAGTCTACAGGGGAAAATGAATTATTCTCTACCTGGTAGATAGGACTGTCACTACAAAACCGCTCAACAAGTCCCCATTCCCTAGTCAGTGTGGAGGGGGTCTGGGTGTCCCTATGGTGGGGTACAGCGCCCCCGCGGGGCACTCGGGAGCGGCTGCAGCGCCGTGCGTCTCGCGCCTGGCCCGGCGTGGCGGGACTTCTCCCGGCCGAGGGGACCTGGCAGCACCACCACCCTCTCCCACCCTCCCCAGTGGACAGCGGCTCCCCGATTGCGTCGCGTGCTTCTGTCTGTCAGTGGGTCGGTCTGTCCGCGTCCGGGGCAGAGCGCCGCGCTCACCTGCAGCCACCGCCGCCGGCACCGGGGAAGCGAGGCAGGGGCGCAGCCGCGCGGGTCTGTCTCCGTCGTCCGCCGCCTCGCCCCGCTGAGGACCGCAGCGCTCCCGGAGCACCGCTCTCGGGACGCGACGAAGAAGCCCGAGCCAATGCCGTGTCCTGAGCCGCCGCCTTCAAGTCCCATCCCAGAGCGCTCCCCGCGCTCGCTGGCTGCCTGCAAGGCTCTGGGCCAGGGCGGCGCGGGGAGGCGGTACCGCGTGAGGGTGGGGAGCGGGCGGGCGGAAGGAGGGGTGTCCACTTGGGGATGGGAAGGCGGGGAGAGGCGGCGGCCAGAGCTGCCCCACCCTACAGACAGCCCCTAGCCCGGGACTGTGGCCGCGCTCCCTGCCTGCTGCCAACCTCACTCTCCCTGTGCGTCCTCAGCCCGAGTGGGATGGATAGGTCTCCAGAGGTAGGAGCAACTGGAGGCTTTAGAAGCTTGTCGGGAGTGGGAGGACAGGGGATTCCTGGTAACAGGAGACATAGTAGGAGTACTGTAACTTGGGGATTATTTTCTGCAGGAAGCATCCATCGACCACGATGATGAAGAAAGAAGTGGTGAGAATTGTCGATGACTGGTGACAAGTGCCAGGAGCAGTCTTGGCAGACTAAGACCGCCCCACCAGCGCCAATTCATATTAACAGTAACCACTGGCCTTGGACCAGCCCCTGGGGTGGAGAAGGAGATTAGTATGCCAAGATGAAGAATCGAGATTTCTCCACTGAAGGAGCAGAGTCTAGTTCAGACAAGACTTAAGGAAATTATGGGCAAGACTTCTGCAACTTTGTTAAGCGAGGAAATCCTTACCCGGGAGAGCGGCCCTCCTTGGAAGGACAGACAATGCAGGCCTGATCAGTAGCAGGGAACCGAGCTGATTCCCCCACTCTCCCACATCTGGGATGACAGGACTGTACAGTAGACCAAGACATCTCCCAATAAAAACCTGAATTCTGTCGCCCAACTGCTAAGCCAATACACCCAATCCGGGTTTTACCAAACCATCAGGGAGACTCAGAACTACTTTCAAGTCTTCTGGATGTGTCTGTGGTTTTGGCTGCCTGTGTTTTATAAATATTCATCAATTCTTATTGGATGAGAGGTGGTCCCTAGAATACAAATAAAAGTCATGTACAAGGCCTATTCCTCCCCAAAGCTCCAGGGGTGAGTAATTAAAGTCTCAGCCACGGGCAGTGGTGGTGGTGCACACCTTTAGTCCCAGCACCCAGGAGATAAAGGCAAGTGGATCTCTGTGAGTATGAGGGCAGTGTGGTCTACATGGTGATTCCAGGCCTGCTAAGGTACCAAAGCGAGGCAGTCAAAAACAAAACAACAAAAACATAAAACAAAGGGTTAACACACTCTCGCCTTACTGCCAAGAAATAAGCAGAGACTCACCATCCTGTGTTCCTCACCAGAACCTTAGGCCCACAGGATGCTGCTGGCAGCCTGCACTGGTCAGAAATGATTTGTTTGTTTGTTTGTTTTTGGGTTTTTGTTTGTTTTGGTCTTTGGGAGGAAGAAGATGGAAGTCAAAAAATAGAGCAAAATCTTCAGGAAATGTTTGGTCTTGGATTCCACAGAAGAAAATTCTTCCTGAGTTAGAGCTAGTGAAAACTCCTGAGGGATTGGGAAAGCTGAGCTACAAATTATGGAAACTTGTATTTAAAATGTGCATCTCTATTCCAAGACACCCGTAGGATCCAGGCATTTACCAGGGAAATAGTTAACTGGAAATCCTTCCAGTTTTTAAGGAGGCTCTGATTTAATAATGACCCCCATTATCTGGTTTNTGCCAGCTAAAATGGGTGTTCCCACCCTCCAGGGAGTTCCATGGAGATTCTTCAGAATAGGAAATCTTTGGGTGGAGCAGGGCTGAGGGCAAGCAAGGCAAAAGGGGTCAGATGAGTGGTTCTACCTGGTGGGATGCTCTTCAGGTCTGCAAATAATAAATAAAGTGAATCAAATGAAAGTTGAGTGTCCTGAACTACAGTCAGAGCAATGGTTTACCTCTNTGGTACCTTGAATGTAGGGCAAGGGGATAAATGGAAATTGATGAGAAAGGCTGTTGGAGGAAAGGCCCAAATCTGCATTTTCTGCCTAAGCTTCTGCTGTAGATGTGCAGAAAACCTTATTCAGAAGAAGCATGGGCTAAGGTTTCTAGCTCATATGGGCACCCACATAAGCAAACAAGAATGAAGGCAGGAGTGTCCAAGAGCTTATGAGATGACTGATCAGACCTTGGTAGCTGTGCTGCAGATGCACTGGCATTCTCCATCTCTGTGGAGAGTCTCTGCTGGTTAGTGTTTTGTCAACTTGATAACAAGCTAGAGTCATCTGGGAAGGAGGAATTAAGAAAATGCCTCCATCAGACTGGCCTGTAGGCAAACCTGTGGGGGTCAGTTTTCTTGATTAATTATTGATTTGGAAAGGTCCAGCCCACTGTGGGTGGTGCCACCCATCGGCAAGTAGTCCTGAAAAAATGCAAGCTGAGTGGGACATAGTGGCACACACCTTTAGTCCCAGACTTGGGAGGCAGAGGCAGGTGGGTCTTTGAGTTTGAGGCCAGCAAGGTCTACAGAGAGTTCCAGGACAGTCAGGGCTATACAGAGAGAGCCTATCTCAAAAAATAAAAATAAAAGAAGCAAGCCATGGAGAAATCTAGTAATTAGCATTCCTGCATGGCGTGGTCTCAGCTTCAGTTCCTGCCTCCAGGTTCCTGCCTCGGCTTCCCTCAATGGACTGGGACCCAGGTTATGTAGGCCAAACAAACCCTTTCCTCCTGAAGTTGCTTTTGATTAGTGTTTTATCCCAGCAACAGAAAGCTAAACAGCACATGGTTTATTGGGATTGGAGGGGGCGTACCATTTTACATAGGCCTTGAACTTATGAAGGGCCTCAAATGTACACTTTTTAAAAAGATTTGTGTGTGTTGCCGGTGAATTAAACAAAGAGGAAAAGAAAGGACATGACTGCTCCTAGGTATGATGGAGGAGAAAGTTTATTACAAATAAGTGTGAGAGCATAGTCAGAGGCAGGGATATCTGGGAAATCCAGATATCCAGAGTGGACATGACCAGGCTGAGCTGGGCCATGTGGAGAGGGGGCGGGGAAAGGAGAAGGGAGAGAGGGGAGCCAGGTGCAGCAGCCCAGAGGTCAAAGGTCCAAAAAGGTAATGTCTGGGTTATATAGGGAAGAGCATCTGGGGGGAAGGGTGGCCCAACGCCTGGGCTGGAGAGTTTGAGGTAAAGTGTGGGATGTGATGGACTGAGAGATGCTGGGAGAACCTGGCAGTCAGGTCTGCTTTGATATGTTAAATAGGTACCTCAGCTGTTTGTCCCAGGTTTGAAACTTAGCGTCCTGCATGTCTGTCTGTGCACCACATGCATGCCTAGTGCCCTTGAAGATCATAAGACGGCATTAGATCCTCTGAGACTGGAGTTATGCCATGGTGTTTGTGAGCCACCATGTGGGTACTGGAAATCAAACCCAGGTCCTCTGCAAGAGCAGCCAGTGCCCTTGCTGAGCCATCTCTCCACCCACCCCTCCTTTTTTTTGGGCAGTGTCTCCATATTGCTGACCTGGAACTTACTATGTAAACCTCACTAGCCTCAAATTCATAGGTATCTGTCTTCCTCTTCCTCTGCTGAGATTAAAATCCTGTACAACCACACCCAGTGTGAAAGATTTCAGAATAAACACATCCACCCACCTTAGAAAGACAAGATGAGGGCAGGAGAGGTGGCTCTGAGGTTAAGAGCACTAACTGCTCTTCCAGAGGTCCTGAGTTCAATACCCAGCAACCACATGGTGGATCACACCCATCTGTAATGAGATCTGGCGCCCTCTTCTGTATATATAATAAATAAATCTTAAAAAAAATGTCTTAAAAAAAAGAAAGACAAGATGATAGGGTCAATAATAATATAACAAGTAAAAACCTTGTGGAAGAAAACAAAACACAATCCGAAGAGAATTCAGATTTTGTTTGGGGGTGTGTGCGTGTGTGCATGTGTGTGTGGTGGGAGGTGTTTAGTGTGTGGTTATACACATGGAGGCCAGAGGACAGCCCTGGATGTCATTCTCCAGGTGCTGATTGCCTCGTTTTTTGAGACAGGGTCTCTCCTTGAGGGGGAACTCACTGAGACAGGGTCTCTCCTTGAGGGGGAACTCACTGAGACAGGGTCTCTCCTTGAGGGGGAAC
>LZPO01075968.1:128878-148912 GCA_001675575.1 Neotoma lepida | reverse complement strand
GAAGAATGGATTAAGAAAATGTGGTACATATACACAATGGAGTACTACTCAGCAGAGAAAAACAATGACCATATGATATTTGCAGGTAAATGGATGGAACTAGAAAATATCATCCCGAGTGAGGTAACCCAGACTCAGAAGAACAAACATGGTATGTACTCACTCGTAAGTGGATACTAGATATAAACCAAAGGACAATCAGTCTGCAACCCACAGATCCAGGGAGACTACCTAGCAGGAAGGACCCTAGGATGACTGTAGCATAAAATAAGTTTTGGTTTTGCTCAATCACTGGGCATGCTTTAGTGAAACATTTCACTATTAGGATAAGAATTTGTAACCTGTATTTATGTTCAAGATATCTGTATATTATCTCTCCTGCAGTTGTATATCAAATGTTTTAATAAAAAAAAAATTNAAAAAAAAGAACATCTGAGAAAGCAAATCTATGCCATAAATATGTACTATATCAGCTGGGCGGTGGTGGCACATGCCTTTAATCCCAGCACTTGGGAGGCAGAGGCAGTCAGATCTTTGTGAGTTCAGGGCCAGCCTGGTTGGTCTACAGAGCAAGTTCCAGGACAGCTAGAGCCAAGGTTATACAGAAAAACTCTGTCTTGAAAACAAAACAAAATAAAACAAAACAAAAAACCAAAAAGAAATTAATCAAAATGTAATCAAGGTGCTGAATATGTCAACTATTGAGCCTTGGTACTTAAAAGGTACATAGATAAATAGATTCAAGGCTGAGAATTGATGAATGTTTATTTTCTGTCCAATCCATTCCATTTGTCAATTTTTTTGATAACATGAAAAATTTATAAATTATAAATTATAATTATCAATAACAGAAATGTCTAATTTCCTCTATTTTCTTTATCCTAGTGGCTTCTCCAATAAGGAGGCATTCCCTATTTTGATCGTCTTCTACCAGACCACCTGAGAAAAAGTACCACATGGCAAAGAGGTAAATCCATGCTATCTGTCGAGCCCAAATTTTCAGTCAGATCTGCCAGTACTCAAACAGCAACATGAGCTGGGTTACAGCTCAGGCAGTAGAGTGTTCTAGCATTTACAAGGCCCTGGGTTGCATTTCCAGAACTGCATAAAGCTATGCATGGTGGTACATGACTAGAACAGCAGAATCAGAAGCTCAAGGTTATCCTAGGCTATACAGAGAGTTAAGGCCACTGTTGGCTACATAAGATGCCACTCCCCTTATATGTATGCAAATGCATCTATATGTGCATGTATGCATATGTGTATGTTTTATATATAATACAAATGTATTATATATAATACATATGTATATACATGTGTATACATACACACACACATATCATTTTTAAAGAATTCACGTGTGTATATGCCTATGTACACACGTGGATTCTTTAAAAAAAGATTTGTTTATGTTTATGGGTGCTTTGTCTGCATGTATACATGTGCACCATCTGTGTGCAGGGCCCAAAGAGGCCAGAAGATGGCATCAAGTCCTCTGGAACTGGAGTTACATAGATGGTTAGAAGCTACCATGTGTATGTTGGGAACGAAATCCAGATCCTCTGTAAAAGCTTTCAACCCTAGGCCATCTCTCCAGTTCCAAAATAGCTCTATTAACTTATAGAATTTTCAATTATAATTACACAACTAACTGAACCAATTTCAAGGACTATTTAACTCTATACTCCTAGTTTAAATACTTAAAGGCCTGTCTGGTACAGTAACTTCCGACCTACAAAGTCAGTGTCCCAGCCCACTGTGTAGTACTGAGGACCAAAACCAGAGTCTCATGGTCATCACCAGGCAAGCATTCTGCCAGTGAGCTTTGTTCCCAGCTTTGTATCTGGAGACAAGCCTCATTAAGTAGTTGCCCAGGCAGGCTCCAATCTTGCCATCTTCCTGCCTCAGNCTTTTCTGAGTAGCTATGATTATGGACCTGAACTTCTAGGCCCAGCTCACCGACCAGCTTATTTTAAAAGGGGGATCAAAACATATAGAAAATAAACATTAAGAGGAAACAAGTTTTTTGAAGATTCAAATGAATATCTGCTCTCCTGTTCCTTCTTAGCCACATGATATTAAATCATTCATTCACTCACCATTTGTCTATTTATTTATTTTGTGTGCCCCTTTCCACCCCCCATTTTTGAGACAGGGTTTCTCTGTGTAGCCCTGGCTGTCCCAGAACTCTCTCTATAGACCAAGCTGGCCTCAAACTCACAGATCTGCCTGTCTCTGCATCCCAAGTGCGGGGATTAAAGGTGTGCACCACCACCATTGGGCTTAAATCATCCTTAATAGTAATTAAACACTATTCATTCAGTCTTTTCAAATGTGTGGTGTGGAACATGAGGGAAACCTCACACACACTGGAACACTCAGGACTTGACAAAACAATTATTATTCAGCCATAAGTACCAGCGAGCCTCTCCAGTCAGACAGTGTTTGCCCAGCTCAGGCCCTGACAAGTGGAAGGGGCACACAAAGTTATCCTGCACCAAGACAACCACAATGCTATCATTTAAAATTTCCTAACCTCCATCACCTTAGAGGCTCCTGCTACTGGAGACAGTGAAGGACACTTAACTTTAAAAGTCAACCAGACATTGTTAGCTGGGCATGGGGTTATACATCTTTAATCCCAATGCTCTGGAGGTAGAGAAAGGCAAGCAGATCTCTCTGAGCTCCAGCCAGCCAGAGCTACACAGTGAGACCCTGTCTCCAAAAAAAAAGTTATGAAATGTAAAGAGGGCCAGTTAAGAGCACTAGCTACTCTTCCAGGGGTCCTGAGTTCAATTGCCAGCAAACAGCACGGTGGTTCACAACCATCTATAATGAGATCAGGATGCCCTGTTCTGACATGTGGGTATACATACAGACAGACCACTCATAAATAAATCTGCCCCCCTATTAAAAAAAAGTAAAAAAAAAAAAGAAAAGAAAGAAATATAAAGAAATTCCATCTGTGTCTGACAAGGTCCAACCTTGATTTTGATGCTCTGGCTACTTATTAAATAATTAATGTATTTATTTATTTATTACTTTTTTGGAGATAGGGTCTTCTGCAGTTCAAAGCCGGCCTTGAACTTCTTATGTGGCTGAGAGTAGCCCTGAACTTCTGATCCTTCTGCCTCTGCCTCCCACCTTCTAGGGTCACAGGCACCCTGGACAGACAACTCGAGAAGACGGGGAAGGCACTTGATTGCCCTCTGGCTCCTCCTCCTGACCTCTGAGAGTTGGACCTTCAAAACTCTGTTCTAGGACTCCTTTCTCACCTCTCCCATCCATGGCAAAGGCATATCTCAATCCAGACCTCTCCTCACTTCTATGGCTCAGCTTACACTAACTCACACAATTCAATCACGGCAAATCTGTCTATGTACCCAGCAAGGGTGCATTTTACTGAACTTATTACAGATCCCATCCTAAGTGCTTTCACAACCCTATCTGTGTTAGATACAATTATTTCCTGTACTTTTCAGAGGGAACTCTAAAGTAAACAAAGGTTAAGAATGAGTTCAGAGTGAGCACTCAGCATAACTGGCATTCAGACTGAGCCCTTCTGTCTTGAGCCTACACACTTAAAATCTAGTGTTCATCCTTGGTGTGTTCCCATCTTCCTTTGCCAGCTTTTCTCACCCCTGTGGACACATGGGTCTAGTCAAACTGAAGAGAAGTCGTCTTTGATTGTCCCCTCTCACCAGCCTCTGTCCAGGCCCAAGCTCTCCCACCCCAGTGCTTCCTCACTAGATAGAAAATTCCCTAAGACCAGACTCGTAGGCTACACTCAAAGCCACGCAGCAGGAAAAGGGATCTTCCTCACTATATACACCAGTTCATGCATTTACTTAAGCACACTTCACTTGTTTCACTCTGAAAATAAAATCCACAACACTTAGGAGACGGAGACATGGCTCAGCAGTTAAGAGCACTGGCTGCTCTTCCAGGGGACCTGGACTTGATTTCCACCACTCACGGCAGCTCACAGCCATCTATAACTCCAGTTCCAGGGGATCTGATGTCCTCCTCTGACCTCCTGGCACTTGTGCTAGACAGATACACAGGCAAGCAAAACAACCAGACACATAAAAAAAATTTAAACCCACACATTCACCACTCTTTCAGTTCCTTGTGGTTTCTCAACACTAAATCCTCCCCACCATTCCTGCCCTCCTCACCCTCCCCACACCATTTTCCTCCTGGCACACTTTCTTAGACTCATACGAAGTTCTGCAGAGCTGATAGTAAATCAATTTGCCCAACCTCCCGGTGGGGTCATGCATAGCACTGCCCGCCACTTAGCCAAAACCCAGCAGGACTGAGAGTACAAGGTCTGTGCTACAAGTATCCTGGGCTGGCCGTTCACCCCCACTCAGCCTCACGCAACTGACTCCGATCTTACCAACTAACCAGCAACAATCACCTCCCGGGAGGAAGGCAACTCCTGGACCTATCAAAATACCCAGCGATGTCAAAAAGCCGAAGTCTATGACAAAGCTCGATGTGGTAGAGTACGTCTATAAATCCCAGCCTCAGGCGATAGAGACAGGAGGAGCTCAAGGTTGGTTTTCACTAAATATAAAGTTCCAGGTCAGCCTAAGCCACATGAAATCCTGCTGCAAAAAGTCTGTGAGAAAGCAACAGTTTTTAAAATGTATAAATTCCATCTTGGCATAATGGTACATGTATCAGCACTTGGAAGCAGAGGCAGGAAAATTAGGGTTTTCAAGGTCAGCCTTGGGACATAGTGAAATTGAGACAAACCTGAATGATATAGAATACATGAGACTCCTTCATAAAAATGGAGGAAAAATATACTCACATAAGATGTGGAAAACTAAGAATCTGATAGTCATTAAGAACAGAGGCAGAGCATGGGCAGCATGTAAGTATTTGCTGATTTAATTTGTAATAATGGAAAGAAAATAAAGTTAAAATAGCAGCTCAAATAGGCCCTTGAATCAATATTTGTAATTTAACAGAAAAGGCAGACAGTCAGACTCCTTGTCCCAAGAAATCCCAAAATATCACCAGCTGTTATCTGACGTACTTACTGGCATCATCCATGAACTCAAATTCCCCTCCTAGTTCAGAGTTTGAAAAGTGATACTGATCGGGATCTGCCAGGGCGCTCAGTAGAATCAGCAGGACCACAGCATTGATGATCTGCAGGAAGCAGAAAGGGAGGTAAGATACCCACAGCAGAGATGCAGACCACCCATGGTGCTTCAAGTCTGCAGCTGAGTGTGCAAAGACCCCCCCACCCCCCCAGGCAGAAGGTCCTGGCCATTTCGGAGGCAGTTAAGCTGGGGAGAAGGCTCAGCTGGGAAGATCTCCAGAATCTACTTAAGTGCAATGGCGGATTGGTGAGATGGCTCAGTGGGTAAAGGCACTTGTCATCAAACCTGATAATATCGATATGAGTTCAATCCCCAAAACCCACATGGAAGGAGAATCAATTCTTGAAAGTTGGACTCTGACCATCATTATGTGTATCTACACACACACACACACACACACACACACACACACACACACAAATACAATTTTGGGGGAGGATGCAGTGGGTGATGGTAGGTCCCTGAAGCTTATTGGCCAGCCAACCCAGCCAATCAATGAGTTTCAGGTTTAGTGAAGGGCCTTATCTCAAAAACTGAAGGCAGAGAACAAGCAAGTAAAGTCACTCAATATCAACTTCTAACTTCCACACATGTGCACACATGTGCACCACGACATGCACATAGTCTGTGTGGTTTGAGTAAGAAATGCCCTTTATAGCCTTCAGTATTTGAATACTTGGTCCTTAGGTAGTAGCAATGTTTGTGGAGGTTTGGGAGATCTGGCCCTGCCTGAGAAAGCACGCCACAGGAGTGAACTTTAAAAAGTCTCAGTCATTCATTCTGTCTACTTTAGCTTGCAAATATGTCATGCTTCCCCACCATGATGGGCTTCACCCCTCTGGAACTGTAGCCTAAATAACCTCTCTTCCTCAGGTTGCCTTGGTCATGGAATTTTATAACTAATACAGGATCCTTGAAAGGTATGGGGAAATGGTTTAAGAGAGACACAGAGGCCAGGGGCTGCGAAAACACCAACAACACCCCCTACCCCCAGTCTCTCACTTCTGCTGAGGACAATGCCTTTAAAATCAGTGGGGCTTCAAACCCAATGCCTCCTACCTCTCTACTCATCCTCTTCTATGTCTTTTTTAAAAATCAGTACCACACATTGAGACTAAGGGGACAACACTCCGATGCACGTCATTAAGCACTTTATGTGGATTGTCAAGCCCTACAAACCCTCTCAAGTTAATTAGAGCAATGCAAAATAATCCCATTGTACAGAGGAGAAAACTGAGGCTTGAAGGTTAAAAACACTGCTCAAATCAGAAAGTTAGACTGCAGAGGAGACCTGTCAGGAACTTAATCCCAAATCTAGCTTCCTGTCTTCCACTGACATGTGTGACTTCATTATCTCTGGGCTCACCATCTCCTGCATCCCCTACACCCCACACCCAAGTTCAGAAACATAAGTGTGCTCTGTTTTAGTCTTCTCAAAACAGAGAGAAAAGGCCTTTTACTAACATAAAATAAAGGCACATCCTACTGTTTGGAAGTACCAACCATAAAAGAGATTCAGAGTCAGTGGGTAAACACCCCCTGCAGAATTGTTTAATGTGACAATCTCTAAAGATTCTTTCAGGATTGTTGTAGGACTTGGATTTCTTTTCCTTCCTCTATTTTCCAAATTGTCAGATGCAGTCTGATGCGAACAGCAATTCCCAAACACACACATACATGATTAAATAGGCACTACAAGGTTAATGGCTTGGGGGTTGAAAAAGGGCCTCACACGGCCCCCATCTCCAGAGTGCTAGGGTCAAATCCACAGGAGGTAAGCACCTGGCCACCTGATCTTCATCCCCAGCCCTATTTTTTTTAAAAAAGACAGGATCTCACAGCCTCGGTGGTAGCACACGCCTTTGATCCCAGCACTCAGGAGGCAGAGGCAAGCAGGTCTCTGTGAGTTCAAGGCCAGCCTGGTCTACAGAATGAGTTCCAGGACAGCCAGAGATACACAGAGAAACACTGCCCCAATAAATAAATAAATAAATAAATAAATAAATAAATAAATAAATAAATAAATAAATAAATAAATAAATAAATGAGTGAATGAATGAATGAATGAATGAATGAATGAATAGCAGCCAGATGCTGATGCCTCCAAAACACTTCTTGGTGCCAAAGCTCAGTATTTTTAAAGACAAACCCCACAGTTAGACCTGTGTTGGGGAGTGAGTACCCTTACAGTGTCTGTCTTTTTGCAGAGCTTAGCAGTATTTTCCAGACTCCACACGACAATTACTTTTGATTTACACTTCCGCTAGCTATTTTAGTTTATGTTTAAGCTTGCACAAACAATTATTTTGGTTAATACATCCGGACCTGGTGAGAGTCACAGTCCTGAAGCAAGGCTAAGGTGCATGTGGCTACTGGGGTGAAGGTTGAGCAGTGTGTAGGCAGATGCAGACTCGGGAGACAGTCATGTCACAGTAATTCCTGACACCCATGTGAGGGCCTGCAGTAGGGGACCGTTTGCCAGCTGGTGGAGAATCCTCAAGGCCAGGACAGGAATTTATCAAGGAGACCCTGCTCTGGAGCCTTGTGCTGACACAGATTAGGTTTTAGGCACATTCTATCTAACTCTCACATCTCTGTGAGACTGTCCCTCCATGTTATCTGGGGTGGTCTTAGGTGCTAGGTGAGTGCCACACAGCCAGAATCCTTAGAGACCAGTAAGTGACCAGATGCAAAGATGAAGACAAGAGAAACAAACAAGCCTGACTTCAAGCCCGGGTGAGGCAGCATCTTGTCACTCTCAGGAGTGACAGCTGGGAAGGTGATAAGGTTTAAGCAGACATAAGCTCCCGCATGATGCCAAGCCAGGTAATCATGCTGCCAGCTGCTCCACCTGGCTTCTAACCCTCCTCTTATTCATGCCTGCCTGTTTCCAACCTTCCCGTCTTGGTCCCTAACTCTCCTTGGGGGCTGGGATGGTGTGTCCTCCTCTCTCTGTGGTACACCCTACCACTTTACAACTGCATTCATCCCTTCTCTACGTGGCAGGCACCGCCCAGGCTTGGCAGCCTCTTCCAAGTGTCCCTGTACTTCGTGCAGTAATTCAGATAACGATCAATGGTTGGGTTGGTGAGGTGACTCAGCAGGTAGAGAGGGAGTGCATCAAGACCTGATGACCTGATTTCATCATTGGCAGGAAAGAACTGACTCCTGAGTTGACCTCTGACCCATTTACACACACACACACACACACACACACACACACACACACACACACACACATCACAAAGACACAGAAATTTTTTAAAAATTTTTTTTGGAACAGACAAGGTCTTACTATGCAAGCTTGGCTGGAACTCACAGAGATCCACCTGCCTCCTGAGTGCTAGGATTAAAGGTGTGCAGCACCATGCTGGCTTAAATTTTATATATATCAATTAAATGGCTTAAATTATATATATATATATTAAATGGCTTAAATTTTATATATATCTATTAAAAGGAAGAGTGGCAAGCTTCTTGCACATCTAAATGACTGTCAACAACAACAACAAAAACCACACAACTCTCACACACTTCAAAGGGCTAAGAGATAGTTTATTCTGGAGCCAAACAGGAATGACTCCAAATTCCAGGTTCCACTGTGGTAATAGTTTCATTAAATTGTATAATGGAGAACAACAAGAACTAAATGGTGACACTTCCACAGACATTGGTGGAAATATCAGGTAGGTGGAGAGAGACAACCGGGGAATCTCAGCTACAAGCCTCAGATGCTGATGGCATTCTTAGCCTTTGGTTGGTGGGAGCCTGGGGTTGGTTTGTACATTCCAAAGGACTACCTAAAGTCAGGCGCTTACAGAGGTGGGTAATACATAGCTCTTAAGGGGAGGGGGGCTAAAGATGGCTCTGGACTTACAACAGTCTTGCCTCCCCACACCACTGAGGTTGTAAGCAGTTAACCAGCCTCGCAGGTTCTTTCCAGGAGCCCTCCTTCACAGGACTCTTTCCTGTGCTTCTTCTCTTTGAGGGGTGAGATCTTAACAGAATCTGTCTGACTTGTCTTCTCTGTATTACTACATAAAACTTCAACAGCTGGGCGGGAAGTTGAAACCAAAGAGGGAATGAATACAGGAGTATCCATGAAAACTTGGGTCAACACAAAGAGGTGGGAGTACATTTCGTCATGGCAACTATTAAACATGGTCAGATAGAAAAGGCCAAATAAAAGCTAAAGCTCCAAGAACACTGGTTAAGAACTTCCTGAAAAGGACCCTAGGATGACTGTAGCATAAAATAAGTTTTGGTTTTGCCCAATCACTGGGCATGCTTTAGTGAAACATTTCACTATTAGGATATGAATTCGTAACCTGTATTTATGTTCAAGATATCTGTATATTATCTCTCCTGCAATTGTACATCAAATTTTTTTTGTTGTTGTTTTTTCAAGACAGGGTTTCTCTGTGTAGCTTTGGCGACTTTCCTGGAACTCACTCGGTAGCCCAGGCTGGCCTCAAACTCACAGAGATCCACGTGCCTCTGTCTCCCGAGTGCTGGGATTAAAGGTGTACACCACCACCGCCCGGCCAAATGTTTTAATTAAAAAAAAAAGAACTTCCTAAAAGAGAAGACAGGCCATTAGGTCATCAGTTCTGACCAAGAATGAACTATCAGGGCAAACGAGAATAGTGCTAAGACTTGCCAGGAGCAGGCTATGTAATGGCCACAGCTAATCTCAATGCAAAGACCTAGCAGGCACATCCTAGCTTTCAGTTAGCTCACTTGTATTTGGACTGTATCTTTCAGTGAGGTGGGTACCAATTATTCCTGTGCTGTCACACTTTTTTTTTCCTTGTTCTTAATGAATATTTCCCCATGTAAATAAATTTAACTTCTGTCCAATTACTTAAGTGGTGTGCTAGGCCCTTGTACATTTTCCAGAGGCCCAAAGTGCTTTTAGGCGTAAATCATGTATCCGATCTCAAACAGCACACCAACCACTACCAGCTGCACTGCTCAGGACCCTCAATAAAGCAGGGCATGGTGATGCCATGGCCTTTGATCCCAGCACTCGGAGGGAGAGGCAGGTGGATCTCTACGCATTCTCTACACAGTGAGACTCTGTCTAGTCTCTGGGGAGAAGAGAGAAGAACCTCAATAAAGGAACCTTAAAAACATTCAAGCCTAGGAAGACAGCAACCAAAATGTATGAACTTTAGAAAGTTGAGTCCCAATAGAACCAACACTGGCATCTACAGTGAAGACATGACGCAAAGGAGCTTGAACAAGGAGCGCACAGAAGCAACTGAACTCCACCTCTGCACATAACACCTACGAGACAGGACCCCACCCAGGAACCTCAGCAGGTGAAGGCACCTGTTGTGAAGTCCAATGACCTGAGTTTGGCCCCTGAGACCCACAGGATGGAAGGAAAGAATGGACCCCTAAACCTGTGTTCTGACTTCTACACGTGCGCCTTGAGGCCACATATATACATACACATGACAAATGAATGTAAACAAAAGAATTTAGTCATAATCATGTAGCTGGAAGTTTTCTCTGGTCCCGCCTGGCTCCCGACGTCCCGCAGGGACTTACATTATTTTCAAACTATATGGCCTAATGGCTCAGGCTTCTCACTAGCTAGCTCTTAAATCTTAAATTAACCCATTTCTATAAATCTATACTTTGCCACGTGGCTTGTGGCTTACTTGCTTCTCATGGCAGTGGCTAGCAGTGTCTCCTCTGTTCTCCTTTTTCCTTCCTCTCCCCAGTTGGAATGTACTGCCAAACCTTATTCTGCCTCACCACTGGCCAAACAGCTTTATTTATCAACCAATCAGAGCAACACATATTCACAGCATACAGAAAGACATCCCACAGCATAATCATACTGTGAAGTATGATGAGTAAAAACAATTAATGTGTACAAAATACAAATAGAATCAGATTCATCTCTATGGTACCTATTAAGAAAACAGTCAGGGGTGAGAGAGGGGGCTCAGCAGTTAAGAGCATCAGCTGCTCTCCCAGAGGCCCTGGATTTGGTTCCCAGCACCCACAAAGCAGCTCACAACCATCTGTAATATTTCGGGGAAGCCAATGCCCTCTTCTAATACCCATGGATACTGCACACATGCAGTACACACACACACACACACACACACACACACACACACACACACACAGGATATATACATGCAGGCAAAACACTTATACACATAAAATAAAAATAAATCTTTTTTAAAAGAACAGTCATATGTTGGTGGCAGAAACATGTACATTTACTTTGATAGTTCATTCTGTGTACTTTACTATATATGTGCAATAGTCACAGAAAAATGGCTAAATATACACTGTAATCTGCTATTGTTTTCAGATAATTGGGTAACTTTTATATTCTAATATTTTGAAAATTTTCCCCAGAGCTATTAGTGGCAATGGCATCTTTCACCTGGGTTCAATTTTAATGGGCAAATGAAATTCAAGTTGAATTTTCAACCTGATATGTCTTTATAAACAAAGTTTTTAAATTCTGAGGCTGGGGAGATAGTTCAGTCAAGTGTTTCCTTTCACGTATAAGAACCTCAGTTCTGGCCGGGCGGTGGTGGCGCACACCTTTAATCCTAGCACTTGGGAAGCAGAGGCAGGAGGATCTCTGTGAGTTCAAGGCCAGCCTGGGCTACTGAGTGAGTTCCAGGAAAGGCACCAAAGCAACAGAGAGAAACCCTGTCTCGAAAAACCAAAATAAATAAATAAATAAATAAATAAATAAATAAAAAAGAACCTCAGTTCAGGTCTCTAAACCAACTATAACACCAAGCACAGTGACACATGCTTGCAATCCCAGATCAGAGGCAGCACAGGCCAATCCCACAAAGCTCCCCAGCCAGCTAACCTGGGCTATGAGGCCAATGTGAGATCTTTTCTCACTCAAAACATAGGAGGTGCCTGAGGATCAACACCTGGAGCTGTTCTCCGGGCTCTACACACTCAATCCAAACGGCGGGCACATGCACATGCCTGTGCACACACACACACACACACACACACACACACACACACACACACAAACACACACAACTGTAGAACTGTAGCTTTTTTTAATTAAGATCCTCACATGGTCTTTGTTATATTGAAATACATTTCTGAAATTTGCTATTTCAACTCAAACAATCACAATATAGTTTATGGCGAAGACTTAGATTTACAAAATCCTAATGCCTAAGAAAACACAGTTCATCTGTGTTTCTGCTGCAAACTGAGTTACATGACAATTGAGACGTGACTGTTGCCGCTGTGAATTAATCCCATGGAGAAGAACACAAATGGACAGACAGCCAAGCAAAGACAGAGCAATGTGGACATTCACTGACGTATCCGTTCAGCTGCACGGAAGTTCTAAGCAGTTTGTGTATCCAGAAATTAGGCTAAGCATCACATGCACAGCTAATGATCTAGAGGGGAAGAGAATCAAATGAACTGTACGTTCCCTTCAGAGCAAAAATGAATTAAACCCACAGCAGCTGGGGGAGGCCCTCAGCCCAAAGACTTCATGCTGACATCAACACCATACAGTAACAGGCTTTGAAATCTTGACTGTTAAGAAAAAATTCCAAGGAGCTAGGCAGTAGTGGTGCACACCTTTAATCCCAGCAATCAGGAGGCAGAGGCAGGTGGATCTCTGAGTTCAAGAGGCCAGCCTGGTCTATAAGAGCGAGTTCAAGAACAGCCAGGACTACACAGAGAAACACCTGTCTCTTATACACATCTAGATGTGTATAAGAGACAGGGGGAGAAGAGCACCTTTTTTTTAATGAAAAAGCTTAAGGAATAAAGAGGCAGCTGTACTTACCAGACCCCATGTCAACAGGAGAGTGTTTAAAATGTAAAGGTTTTGTGCCCCCTCAACCAGGCCATTTGGGTTCTTGAGGAACCCACAGCATTCATTATCCTGAGTGATAGTTAAGTCACTAATCCACCATGCCCTGCCCCCGCCACCTGAGTGATAGTTAAGTCACTAATCCACCATGCCCTGCCCCCGCCACTTCAGAGGACTTCGTAGTTTCATCTATCAAAGTGATTATGAGCTTGGACCCCAGTCAATATCTACGTATTCTGTATCCACAAAGCTGCATACAGTTTCCAATAACAATCACACAGCAGCCACCACACCTTGTTCTCATACCTCATCCAGTTCTGCTGGTATGAGGCAGCAGGCTCAGAATGCTTTCCTAGGGAGTGTGCCAGCCAGCCACTGGCAGTCACTCAGTGCAAAACTAAAGCCAGTCTGCCAAGGCAGCAACAGCAATGCCAACCAGTTTCTTTGAATGGACTTGGTTAGGTTGTGGTCATTATTCTTAGGCTGAGACATCTTCATATACACTCAAAATGCAGGACCAACTGGGTGTGATGGTGCATACCTTCAAAGTGCGGAGGGGGCAGGACCATATGATTAACGAGAAATATGCTGGACAGGGGCTGGGAAGATGGCTCAGCTATTCCTGCAGAGGACCCATGTTCAGTTCCCAGAACTCACCACCTGTTACTCCAGTTCCAGGGGAGCCAATGCCCTCTGAAGGTACCAGGAATGCACATGGTATGCATACATATATGCAGGCAAATCATCCATATACATAATAAAAATAAATCTTATAAAATAAGACATACATTTTTAGCCTGGTGGTGGTGGTGGCAACACGCCTTTAATCCCAGCACTCAGGAGGCAGAGGCAGGCGGATCTCTGAGTTTGAGGCCAGCCTGGTCTACAAAGGGAGTTCCAGGACAGCCAGGGCTATACAGAGAAACCCTCTTGAAAAACAAACAAACAAATAGAACAAATGTATGCGCATACATAGTGGGCAGAAGCAAAGGATGTCCCCCAGCCCCCAGGAAAAGCAAGAAAAAAGCATGAGGCAGTCTTACAAGATTTATGCTTTGGAAGGAAGAAAGCAGTCACGTTTATATCATGTAACGTGACTCTAGGAGTGTGACGAGGCAGGCCTGGCCCAAAGTCCAGTCAGCTGAGAGCAACGGGGACCTAGGATCTGCCATTTTAAAAGTACCAGTACTCAAGGCCGGAGCCGGGATATGGAACAGGGAGAACAAAGCACAGAATGAGTAGGCTACAGTGGCTCACTCTTGGGAGGCTACAACAGCTATACAGTGAATCCAAGGCAGCCAGCCATAGAGTTAAAGGATCCCGTCTCAAAATACACACGCATGCGCACATGCACACACGCATGTCTGCACACACACACACACACACACACACGCTCTTCTGATGCTGCACCAAGCAAGAGTGAGAGAGAGGAAATTTTCTCTAAGGGGCTGGCTATTGGGAGTTTGACAATACTCCAGTGAATACATGGGCAACACAAATTGGATTTGGCTTTTTTTTTTCTTTTCTTTTTTTTTGGGGGGGGGTACGTCACAAGTGTCAGTGTCTGGGAGTCCCTAACCTCCTTTTGTAAGAACTTGGATAATAATACACTTTAAAGACTATAACCACTGCATATTTACTCCTTAACATATATAGAATGCTTTCGTTCTGTAGCTGTTTGCTAAAGATCCAAGAGGAATCCATAAGCAGAATTCCCTTATTGGTGAAGAGAAAACGGCCATCTTAACCACTTAGATAAACGCTTTCACCTCATTCGGAAATGCTGTTGTCATATTGTGCTGCAGTTAAAATTTCCTAATTAACAATACATTCAGTACATCCAAACTCTGACAGGCCAGGGAGATGGCTCCGTGGGCAAAGTGCTTGCCACACAAGAGCACCTATGGAACAAGCATGTCTGCCACTGGAAAGATCTCGCTTTGCTCAGTATCTGCTGAAAGAATTAAAACTAAGGAAGTAGTAAGGTTTGTTTTGGCAAGACTGGGGTGTGATAGTTAACACTGACTGTGATCTTGACAGGATCTAGAACCGCCTAGAAGACAAACACACCTGGATTATCTAGATCAGGTTAGCCCCTGGAGTGCCCGTGGGGAATTATCCTGATTAGGGTAATTTTAAAAGCCACCTTAACTTCCACCACAATGATCTGAGCTCTTAAACTTGGAGCCCAAACCAACTTTTCCTCCCCTCTTGTTTTTGTCAGAGTATTGTATCAAAGTCAAGGAGAAGGAATTAATACATGGGGACTGAATCTACGGCTTTGCATATGCCAGGCAAGCACTCTACCACATCCATTCCCAGATCCTAATAGGCAAAAATTTACCTACAAGGCAAGGCGGGGATATAGTTCAGTGACAGAAAGCTTGACTAGCATTTGTGAAGCCCTGGGTTCAATCCCCACTACTGCAAAATAAGTTACTGACACAGGCAAGATCGTAAGGAGAGCTCGGTGCAGTATGGTGGGGCAAACCAGTCATTTTAGTACTAGAAGACAGAAAGGCAGAGGACAGCTTGGACACTGTCAAGGGAAGGAGTTTTGCATAAAAAAATGCATGTCCACTGAACCATTGCTAACCAAAGTGTGACCTGCAGATGGGAAGCTTCTGCATTCCCAGGAGCTTCCTGCCAACACAATGCTACAAGAGTCACCCTAGGCAGACCTATCAGAAACCTCAGTCAAACCCACAGATGACCTCTCTGAAGCAAAAGAGGTGGAAAAGACTGCAGACAGACAGTTAGCTGTCACCCTAGGCCTGGGTACATCCAGGCAAAGTCTTTATGTTAACAGGCCCCCCGACCTTAGCACAACTGACTCAATGGTGGAAGTATGGTTCAGGCTGTAAAACTCAGCACATAGACAGCACCACCTGCCAAAACTAAAACAAAGGCCTAATCCATCAAAGTCCATATAGTTCTGGGAGTCTCAAAATACAGTAACCTTGCTTTTTTACTTCTGTAGTTCTACTTCTGGCTAACTGTTCTTGTTAACTGAAGTATGTCAACCAGAACAGGGTTTTTGTGCTTAAAAGCTCACCCTGAGAAAGGTTCAGTGCTACACTGGGATCTGAACATGCAGTATAGTCGTTGGCTGACAAAGTCGTTGGCTGAGCAGTCTTCTCTGGTGAATACGCTACATTTCTGGAGGTCCCACCAAGATCCCAGAGACGCTACATTTCTGGAGGTCCCACCAAGATCCCAAAGACTAGACCTCAAGACTCCAGGGGGTCTTAGAGCCCCTTGGAGCGAGGAAGAGTGTGGTGGTCGGGGGACGCCTAGGGGGTACACAACCTGAGATGTTCCAGGTGCCCAGGGCTCTCTGATGAATTGCTGCCTGACACTTCAGAGGGAGGTGACACCTCCACCCCAAAAGGAAACAAATTAGAAAGTCACATGGTCTGTCTGGTTCAAGCACCTTCTGTTTAGACACATAGGAGAGGTCAGACCTGGCTGCTAATCCAGTGTCTGGGCTCCATGGACGTCACTGGATCTTTCTGTCTGTTCAGGTGTATGAATGTGTGGCCATCCCTGATGATCTTTACTGGTCTCTGTGTCTTTCTATGAGTTCTTGTCAGTTTTGTTTCCCTGTACTGACCAGTGGCTTTCTCTGGTGTCAGAACCCCTGGCTTAAGACCTGTGCCCCATCCCCTTGGGGACCTGTATCCTTTTGGCTCTCTGCCAGGTCACCTAGAGAAATCCAAAAAACCTCCACCTGTCCCACTCCAAGAGCAGGAACACTTGCTTGTTTTGTTGCTTGGCTCCTGCTCATGGTTGGGGTTGGTTCCTGCATGGGGGTGGGGAGAGGGTGGACCTCTCATCCAGGGCTCTCAGCCATCTAAGTGCAATGCACACAGGGAGAGGGAAATAGTTCCCCAGATGAGCAATCCCTCGGCTCTGCTCTGCTCCACTCCAGGCCTGCTCTAAGCAGCCCCAGGGAAAGGGGAAAGTTCCCTGGGCTGAGGCTGAAGGAAAAGAAAAAGCTCTACTCCTTTCTCCTTTATGATTTATGCTGCCCTTTTAACCAATGATCCATAAAACCTACCATTCTCTGGAAAAGGTTAAACAAACAAACAAACAAACAGACTGCCTTGGGCTGGGCAGGGGGATTGCTGCCAGGCAACAGAGCCTGGACAGAACACATTTTCCTTTCTAACACTGACCAAGGAGACTTTAACCATTTTCACTCTGTTCTTTTTAGAAAGATTAAAGACAGTTGCTGAAAAGATTTCTTTTGTCACCCAGTCAGCCCCAGATATTAAAAAAAAAAAAGTTATAGAAGTTTAAGCCGGGCGGTGGTGATGCTCACCTTTAATCCCAGCACTTGGGAGGCAGAAGCAGGCGGATCTCAGTGAGTTCGAGGCCAGTCTGGTCTACAAAGCAAGTTTCCAGGACAGCCAGGACTGTTATACAGAGAAACTCTGTCCCAAAAAACCTAAATAAATAAATAAAAGTTTAAAAAATTTTAAAATAGGGAGCTGGAGAGATGGCTCAGCGGTCGAGAGCACTGACTGCTCTTCCAGAGGACCCAAGTTCAATTCCCAGCATCCATATGGCAGCTCACAACTGTCTGTAACTCCAAGATCTGACACCCTCATACAGACATAAATGCAGGCAAAACACCAATGCACATAAAATAAGAATAAATCTTTTTTTTTAATTTAAAAATATAAAAGGTCTCAATTGCTGGAGGTAGATGAAAGAGTGTTGAACAGAGAGCTGACTGGGACAAGACCTTTTGCATAAACTGAAAGCCACCCTCGTCTTCTCTGGTGACAAACACTGTTAGACTTACAGCAAAATTTTGGTGTCTTACCCTCTATCAGAAGAACATCTCCTAGCTGAAAGTCCTGTCTCCAATCAATACAGTTGGACTATCTCTCAATTGACAACAAAGATTCCCAGGGGTATGGGCGAACTCCTCCAGGACTGACCCAACACCAAGCTCCTATAATTGTTCAACTAACCAGTTCAGCTATCCCCATCCAGATTAAACAATACTCAATGACCCTGGAAACAAAAAGGGAAATTGCAGTCCATGTTGCCTGGCTTGAAGAGATAGGCATTCTGGTGCCCTGTCAATCACCCTGGAATACACCTCTCCTACCTGTGAAGAAACCTGGGACCTCTGATTCTCATGAGTCTGATTCTTCCAGAGAAACAGGCGTACACTGTCTTGGACCTGAAAGATGTGTTCTTTAGCCTTCCATTGACAGAGGTGAGTCAACCCATCTTTGCTTTTAATTGGTCAGACCCAGTGGGAGGTTACAGCAGGCAGCTTATCTGGACCAGATTGCCCCAGGATGTAAAGACACTAAATGTAGACTTCCTATCCTTCCCTCAGAGGTTTCCTGGGAAAACAGACTATAAAAGAGCCACTGAGGGACTGCTGCAAGAGCTACAGACCTTGGGCTACAGAATGTCAATTAAGAAAGCCCAACTTTGTACGTCAGAGGCTACCTATCTTGGCTACCAGCTGAAGGGAGGCAAAAGGAGCCTGTATCAGAGTAGGACTGCTGCCATCCTTGGGTCCCAACTCCAAAGATTCAGAGACAGGGTCAAGGGTTCCTAGGTGCAGCTGGATATTGCTGCATCTGGATACCAGAGTTTGTGGAAATAGCAAGTCCTCTATACATCAGCACCAAGGAGGGTACTGAGCTCCTAGACTGAACTGAGACTAAACAAAAGGCTTTAACAACAGCTCTGACACAAAAGGGGTTTTAACCCAAAACTTTGGGGCCATGAAAACACCCTATGACGACTGGACCCTGTAACCACAGAATGGCCCACCTATATAAGAGCTGTGCTGGCTACTGCTAGTTTAATGGAAGAAAGCAAACAACTTAGCTTTGGATCAAGATCTTATATTCACAACACGCCACGACACAGTGGAGGCCCTCTTAAGGAGCACCAGAACACTGGCTGTCTAATGACTGTGTGACCCAGCACCAAGCCCTACCCCTGGGCCACCCTTAAGTTCAGTTTAAGAAACCCATCACCATCAATTTGTCTACGCTCTTGCCTGATGACACGGGTGCTCACCCACTGCTGTCAGGAGATGAAAGATGAAACCAGGTACATGGGAGATACAGTAGTTACTTTAACCAAAATGTTCTCCAGGGCAGGGCAGCTGACCTGGCTATTGTAATGACCCTATGACCAGTGGGGCCTATTGATATTCTAATGGCATACCAGGACTCTGTGCTACCTGAGACTCCATAGTAGAGAAGAAATGGACAGCTCAAACCCACAGGACACCAGAGGGAAAGATCATTCTCCCAGAAATGACTGGCAGGACTCTGGTAACCAACCTTCACCAAGCTGGCAGGACTCTGGTAACCAACTTTCACCAAGCTGGCAGGACTCTGGTAACCTACTTTCACCAAGCTGGCAGGACTCTGGTAACCAACTTTCACCAAGCTGGCAGGGCTCTGGTAACTAACCTTCACCAAGCTGGCAGGACTCTCTGGTAACCAACCTTCACCAAGCTATTCATCTAGGCTCCACAAAACCTTCTTCTGAGTTGCTCAGACCAAGGCATGTTATACCCAGACTGGACAGCCTAGTGCAGGATATGTTAGCCAGACGCCAGGTTTGTGCTCAAGTGAATCCAAAACAGAGAGGCCTTACCAGGAAGGGGTCCAAAAGAGAGACCAACACCCCTAAGAACTCTGGGAAAACTGTCTCCACCAAGATCCAGCCTCCTGGGGAAGGATTACTTGCTAGTTTTTTAAGGATACCTTTTCTAGGTATATAGAAGCATACCTCACCCAGAATGCTCAAATAGTAGCTAAAAAGCTCCTCCAGGAACTGGGCCCCTGATTTAGCCTCCTCCTAGCAATGGGATCTGACAATGGCCTGGTTTTCATAGCCAAAATCTCAATTAATAACTAAAGCTTTAGTTATTAAAAACTTCATTGTGCGCCTGGGCGGTGGTGGCGCACGCCTTTAATCCCAGCACTTGGGAGGCAGAGGCAGGCGGATCTCTGTGAGTTCAAGGCTAGCCTGGTGTACAAAGTGAGTTCCAGGACAGACAGAACAGTTAAACATTGAAACTCT
>LZPO01075968.1:106804-119328 GCA_001675575.1 Neotoma lepida | reverse complement strand
GGGGGGGATCTGGCATTCAGTGTCAGGGTAGAGATAAGAAGCTATCTCCAGAGCAGCTGAGGCGACTAGCGGGAAGGCTGGCCTGGCCTAATTTTAACTGGGGCCCAGAGTATGGGGATCCCTACCAGAAATACTGTGCTGGGAATGAAAATGGCCCACACCAAGAGCCCTGACTCCCAGCTCTGGTAAGGAGGGTCTACAATGAAATCTACAAGTGCCATTTGCTGGTTTTTTGTTTTGTCTTTTCTCCTTCCCAGTTATGGTCCAAACTGCTGTGGAAGCCCACAGAGGTTTCCTAGTGAGATCTGAGCTTGCTTTACCCAGCAGGGCTGCATAAGGGGAAGGCCTTTTGAAGAGACAGAAGGGGCCAGTGGATATTGATCCAGGTCCTCCCGGAGCTATCCTGTGTTTCTGTCTGTCTCAATCTCCACTATCTTTCTATCTACAAGTTTCTCATCCCTCTCCCCTCAAGAGTACCCTGGGTAAAAGTGGGAGCTGGCATCCCACAAACTGCAAATAAATTCATCCTCTATTTTTAAAAAACTGTTTGTAGATGGGTGTTTTGCCCGTGTATGTCTGTGCACTTATGTGTGTGCCTGGTACCCATGGAGCCCAGAGACAAGGTGCTGCGTCCCCTGGAGCAGGAGTTACACACAGTTTCGAGCCATGTGGATGCTGGGAAAAGAACCTGGGTCCTGTGGAAGAGCAGTCAGTGTTCTTAACTGCTGAGCCATCTCTCCAGTGCATTTTTAAATGTCACTTTATCTTAATGAAGGTGAGCAGCTGGGCACAGTGCACTAGGGAGAAGAAAGCAGGGGGCTATCTCACCCCAAAACAAAAATGCTGGCTAGCTAGCCATTAAGAGAAAAACATTCTAAGGGGAAACCAACCAACCATTTGTGTACCTCCCTTTGGCTATCAGACAGGGAACCCCAAACAATGAACATTTCCTGAGGAATCTCATGCTGGGTAGGGGAGAGCAAGAGCCCTGGTACCAGCCAGAGCAAGTACTTGCCCACCAGAAAGGATTTCTAAGTTCTGACATCTGTCAGACCACCTTGCAGGGCAATGCTAGGCAGAGCCATACCTGGATCAAGACTGTTTAGCTACATTACCCTCTACTGAAATGCATATCAGTACCGAAAACATCCTCCCCTTGTCTGTCCCTCTTCCTAATGTGGCCATACTGAATAAATCCCTTTTCTCTGCTTTCTCTTTAATTGACACAGTGACAGCCAGGCCTGGCTTGTTGTCGGCCAAAACCCAGGATTTGATCCTATAGTTTGACCTTGTAAATGTGGACCCAAAGCCACACTTTATGGTGGAGTGGGAGGCTGTGAGAGCCTAAATTACATTTTAAGTTGTAATTACTATGCCTCAAAGATCCATGAAACAAAAATGTCTCTGATCTGCAAGCCCCTTGCCCAAGGACAGACAGTTCCTGGAATGCTGGAGGCTATTGTTTATGGGAGATAACAAGCCACATGTTTTCACTCCCCTAAACAAGTTTGACACATCTGCACCAGATGTGCTTGATCACATGTGGGCAGAAGTTCACAGGAAGGAAATGTCAGGATGTATGCTTGCCTCTGATTGGACATAATGGGAAATGCAATGAATTATGGGTTTTCCTTCTTAAACCCTTGCCATACTTGATTCTGGGTCATTTACCAGGAACCTGGGTAGGGACCTGGCCAGAGCCCATCCACCTGGCCAGTATTTAATTAAAGCTTGCTTCAAATTTGGCTTTAAACAGTGGTGGTGGTCTTATTCTCAATCAGTGGGATTATCAAGGCTCCTTTCTTTCCTGTCCTTAACACCTTCATTTTTGCCAGTACTGGGCCCTCTACTGTTGATGATCACTGTGGAGACACTGACTCCACGCCAGAAGCCACTGCTCTACCATACCTGCACCATGGAACCAACTGGCCATGTAACCTTGGTGGCTCACAGTTGAAAAATTCAACTGCATTTTTACTAACAATTTAAAACGAAATTCACACTATTAAAAATCTATAACAAGACATTGCTTGGGACCAAATTCCTACCCTGGGCCCAAACAGACCAGGTTAAAATCAAGATGGAGTCCCTGGTGCTGAAGCTCACCTCCCCCAACTGAACTTGGGCAGTTTGACCGGTAACTGTGAGTTCCCCAAACAGTCCTGATCTAATTGGCTTGATAACAGGGTTCCCTCAACCTTAATCTCTACAGAACAAAGTAACCTGATGTTCACCAATCAGCTATTTCCCTGCTGTTCCATCTGCCAGAGGTAACTTTGAAATGACTTTTCTTACATTGTTTCTTTTCCAGGAAACCAACCTCTGCTCACTGTAACACTATTTCACAGAATGAACTGCTGTCTGATTTTATGATCAAAAGCAAAGTCAATTGATGTTTGTAAACAAGGTACAGACCCTTGCTGCCAATATATCCTGAGTAGAAGAAGAGAATGATGATGCCCAAAACTGTCCTGACTGCCATATCCACTCTATAGTGCACATACGCACACACACAAAATAAGTAAATATATATTTTAAAATTTATTTTCGTTTTTTTTCCAAAACAGGGTATCTCTGTAGCCCTAGCTGTCCTAGAACTCGTATCTGTAGAGCAGGTTGGCCTCAAATTCACAAAGAACCACCTGCCTCTACTTCCAGGCGCTGGGATTAAAGGCATGCACTACCAAAGCAAGGCTATTTTTTTAATTTATAAATAGGGCTGGAGAGATGGCTCCATGGTTGAAAGCGTTGGCTGCACTTCCAGAGGAGCCAGGTTCAATTCTCAGCACCCACATGGTGGTTCACAACCTACAGTTTTGAGGGCTCCAACAACCTCTTCTGGCTTACACGGGTACTGAACACATAGGGGCACAAAAACACATGCAGGCAAAACATAAAACAGAAATCTTTCAAAAACTAAAGTAATAAAAATGTATAAACAAAATGTTTAATTGTGTTTTGTTGCTGTAAGCATTTCCTTGACCCCTCACAGAATCTCTGAGAAATTATCCCTTGAAAGCGCAACTGCAAAGAGAAATTTTAAACTTTAAAGGTTTGATTTTACTTTAAAAAAAATTAAGGTTTATTTTATGTGTATAACTGGAACTGGAGTCACGTACAGATGGTTGTGAGCTACCATGTGGATACGAGAACTAAACCTCTACAAATGCTCTTAATAGCTCTGCCATCTCTCCAGTCCCAATTTATTTTAAATTCTATGTACGTATGTGTGTCTGTGCGTAGTTATATGCACCTGAATGCAAGTGCCTGTGGAGACCAGATGANGGGAGTCCTCAACAACTGTGGCTCCCTCCTCATGGCTGCCTCCTCTCCAGCTCCCCTCAAGTCCTTACTGGTGACTGCAGTGTGATCTTTGCTTAATTTTTATTTTGCTTCAAGTAAAATAAGAACCAGTTCAAGCCTTTAATCCCAGCACTCAGGAGGCAGAGGCAGGCAGATCTCTATGAATTTGAGGGCAGCCTGGTCTACAGAAAGAGTTCCAGGACAGCCAGGACCATTAACACAAAGAAACTCTGTCTCAAAAAAAANAGGAAAAAACAAAAACAAAAACAAAAACAAACCAGTTCATAGCCTTCAACAATTTCCAATGTTCCAAAACTTCTAGAAAGCCAAGGAAGCAGGAAGAAGAGAAAGTGAGTTAAACTGCTTGGGCTGGAGAATCAGTCAAGCCTCAACATTAACCCTTTGTGAACAGTAAAGGGAGCCCATCTAGCATGGTGATGCTCAGCTGCATTTTCTTTTGGAAGATGGAAGCAGGAGAATCCGGAGTTCAAGATCATCCTAGGCTACACAAGAAGTTCTAGGCCAGCCTGAGATACATGACACCTGTCTCAAAATACAAAACGCTGGGCTGAAGAGATGTCCCAGCAGTTAAGAGAAGAACTTCAGAAGACTGAAGTTCAGTTCCCAGCACACACATGTAATGCACACACACACACACACACACACACACACACACACACAAAACACACGCACATAAAATCTTAAAAATAAAAAAGCTCCCCCAAAAGCAGTAGGACGGAAGGGGAGAATTCTGGGCTCTTCCTCCTGTATGATGGAGACTGAAAGTTGACAAGACAAATTACAGGGGTTTTGTTTTTGTTTTTAGACAGGGTCTCACTATGTATCCAGCAATCCTCTTGCCTCGGCCTCTCTGTTAGAATTACAGGTATGTGCCCCCATGTGGAATACAGTTAAACATACTATACTTCGTAATGTAAAGCCCACTTTAATCAAGTTAATACCTGATATTCTGTTAGATATGCTTAAAGGGGTCATGGGAATTTGATATTAATATACAGCTTTGATGGCAACCTTCTATTTTTGTCCAACTTGTCTTTAAAATATCTTAACTAGGGTTGGAGAACTGGCCCAGCAGTTAAGAGCACTGGCTGCTCTCGGCAGAGGACCTGGGTTCAGTTCCTGGCAATCACATGGCGGCTCACAACCATCCAGTTCCAGGGGGCCAGACACCCCCTTCTGGCCTCTGCAGGCATCAGGCATTCATGTGGTGCTCAGATATACATGCAGGTAAAACGCACATTACATATAAAATAAAAATTTTTTTAAATGTTCTAACAACCAGTAACCATTAGTAAAACTTTACTCATAGTGGGGGGATATATATCATTCAACAACCTCACCACCAGCTAAGATTTTACAGAGCTGCCCTTGATTCTCAGAGAGGAGGAGCAGTGAAAAGAGACCATATGGTTAAAGAAATAAAACTATCCAAATTGATTCAAATCAGATGGTTAAAAGCTACATGGCAACAGAGATCGAACATAAATCCTTCATGTATATTACACCATCAGCAAATGAGATCTGCCTGGAAAGAGCCTTCTAGAGGTATGTGACACCCTGATCTGACTTTCCAGCCATCTCAAACACTCCGCCATTTTAATCTTCCCTAAAAGCTGGCTAGCCAGACATGGCAGCCCATACCTGTACTCTCAGCATTTGGGAGACAGAGGCAAGAGGATCTGACATAAGTTCAAGGCCAGCCAGGGCTACATACAGAGTGAGATCCTGTCTCAAAATAACAATAAAAACACTCTATATACACTATCACCCCTGTTCATAACTCTTCAGAGTTCCCCCACTGCCTAGATAATAAACCCTGGCTCCTCAGCACAGTATTTCAATCTTTTACAGAGAAAACACTGGACAATAAGAACTATACAGTACTTGAGTCAGCCCGTATTAAGAAACTATTCATCTTAAACGACTACACTGCCACCAATCAAGCCTGACTCAAGGTTGCTTTGAGGTCTAAATGAGAAGGGATTTGACAGCAAGGTGTAGTGGTGCACACCTGTAATCCCAGCACTTGGGAGGCAGAGGGAGGCAGATAGATCTGAGTTCAAGGCCAGCCTGGTCTACAGTGTAAGTTCTAAGACAGCCAGGGCTACACAGAGAAACCATGTCTCAAATAATAATAATAATAATAATAATAATAATAATAATAATAATAATGATAAATGAGATAAAAATAAAAATTAAAAAGGGACATGACAGCATAGTAAAAGCTAAAACACAGGATGCCAGTTTCACTGTCCTATCCCCAGACAAGTCAATAGTTATAATACCATAATACCGTAACTTTGGGGGCATACAAAGAGAACACATTAAGCTTGAAACACAGGTTTGCCAGGCCTTCAAAGTGAACTACATACTTAATTTGAACCAGGTGGCAAAGCCAATAAGACCAGCTATTCTGACCTCTCACAGCCTATAATCTGATATACTGTCAACTGCCCTATGAATATACCCTAGAAGAAAAAAGTACGGCTTGCAACCGTCATAGCCACTTGTATTTAATAGTATATCTAGGGTTGAAGAGATGGCTCAAAGTTAAGAGCACTTCTTGCTCTTCCAGAAAACCTGAGCAGGGGTCTCAGCACTCACACTGGGCAGCTCACAACAGCCTATATTTTTAGCTTAAGGGATTCCAACACCCTCTTCTGGGCTCCAAGGGCACCTGCACATAAATGGCACAGATAAACACACATAAATAAAAATGTTTTTAAAAAAAAGTCGGGGAAGGGGAAGGGGGAGGGCTGGAGAGATGACTCAGTGGTTAAGAGCACTGGCTGCTCTTCCAGAGCTCCTGATTTGATTCCCAGCAACCATATGTGGCTCACAACCATCTATAGTGGGATCTGATACCGTCTTCTGGCATAAAGACGTACATGCAGATAGAGTATCCATATACATTAAATAAAAAGGATATCTGGAAGAGAAAGGGATGAAGAGATACTAATAAGATAGATCAGTCATTATATTACAGTAGTAAAGAAGAGCTAATCAGAGCATAAATGAGAAATGATGGTAAAAGTAAGAACCAGATAAAAAAATAAACAGCACATGGAGCTGTAATAGAGAGAGAGAGAGACTAAGGTGTCAGAACTAGACCGGGCTGGAGAGATGGCTCAGCTGTTAGGAACATTTTGGTTCCCAGCACCCATGTGTCCACTCACAACTGTGTGTGACAGAAGACCTGTGACCCTCTTCTGACCTGAGAAAACTGCATGCATCTGATGTGTGCACATACATACATGCTGTGGACCTTCATACACATAATTTTTTTAAACTAAAAATAGAGGTATTGAGCTGGGGAGTCTAAATGTATGGTCAGAGACGAGTATGGGAAAATTCAGGCAAAAGGGGAGAACGCCAAACTCCTTCAATGCTTACATCTTACATAAAATGGCTTAGCATTTGCCTAGAACCTAGCATATCTTCTTAGAGGTCATGTTTAGCTTACTTACAACTAATACTATGTAAATATGACATAAGTAATTATATTTTATTATTTAATGAATGATGGAGGGCTGCATATATCCATTACAGATACATCCCCACACACTGAGACTGACGATGTTGAACCCTTGAATACAGCAGACCTATTATTCTGCTCTGATGGAGAGAGAAAACATTCCAGAACCACACATTTCAATAGGCTGTTCTAAATTCACGGCAGTTCTCTTGGTTCAGCTCCTGAGTGCTGAGATTACAGGCATGAGCCCCCATGCTCAGCATTAAACTGCCTTTTGGAGTAATAAATGAATGTCAGCTCCTACTTCACAGGAAAGCTAAAACCACATAGCTTCTAGAAAGAAAACATGATAGCCTTTGCTTTCATAGGATACAGAAAGTATTAACTTTGAAAACTGAATTTAAAATCTTATACTTTTGAGTGATTTCTAATCACCAAAATGTCTCATTACAGAAAATGAGTATGACCATGCAGTGGTGGCCCACGCCTTTAATCTCAGCAATCAGGAAGTAGAAGCCAGCCTGGTCTACAGACCTAGTTCCAGAACTGCCAAGGCTACATACACAAAGAAACCCTGTCTCAAACAAACAAACAAAAACAAAGAAAAGAAAATTAGTATGTAGGGCGAAGAGTAATGACACACACCTTTAATCCCAGCACTGGAAGGCAGAGGCAGGCAGATCTCTACAAATTTGGTCTACATAGAAAGTTCTAGGACAGCCATGACTACATAGAAAGACTCTGCCTTAAAAAATAAGTAAGTAAACGGAATGAAGGAAGGTAGGAAGGGAGGGAGGGAGGGAAGATGTGGAGAGAGGAAGGGAGGGAGGCAGGATATGGAGAGAGGGAGGGAAATAGGAGGGAGGGAGGCAGGATGTGGAGAGAGAAAGGGAGGGAGGAAGGAAGGGAGAGAATGAGTATGCAAGAGTATGCCCGAGTATGCAAACCACAGTCTGGGAGATTACAGTCACAAATACATATTTAAGAACTGGTATCCAAGTTTGTAAAGTTTCTACACATTAGAGACAGAGCCCAGTAAAAAGACATGCAATTGGTTCATAATCAAAGCCAAACTCCTACTCTTCATGAGGGAAATGCAAATTAAACTAGTGCACCACTGTATACCATTAGAATGCTGAAATCTAAGAGACTGACAGCACCAAATACTGGTGACCATGAGACAACTAGTACTTCATCCACCTATAGGTAACAAAGCAAACTGAACCTGAACTGACCATTTTGGAAAACTGGCCAGCACTGAGTAAGTCAAACATACTTCACCCAGTGAGCAACGGGTCTACTCAATAGTATCTACCCACTGCAAATACAAACATACGTCTAAAAAAAAACCTTGCTTAAGAATGTTCAGAGCAGCTGAATATATATAAAATAGCCCCAAACTAGAAATTGCTCAATCCCTGGTAAATGGACAAATAAGGTGCGGAGTATTCATAGAATAATGCTCAGCAACAAAACACAAGCCATTCATACATTCCAACAGGAGGAAGTTATGCTAAGTCAAAGAACAGAATACAAGTGTACACAATAAAATCTATCTGCAAAGTGGCCTGCTCCCCAGTGGTGACAGCCTGAATGAGACCAGGTAGAAGTGAGGAAAAGAAAACTTCAAAACCTTTAGTTATACAAGAATATACATTTGTCAATGAACTGTACAAGTAACAACTGAAGCTCACTGTATGTGAATGGCAATCTAATAAAAAAAGAAAACTCTAATAGTTGAATCAATGTTTTATTTCTGAAAACTTTTGATAGTCAAGGCAAAACCACAACTTTTAAAAAAGTTTAAAGGGGGGGAAATGGGCCAGCTATCACTTGAGCTGAAACCAAGGACTGTAAATAACTGCAAGCTCTTAACCTCCGTTTTCACTAGGAATATTTAAATTTAGCTTAACTAGCACAGTACACAGCACGCAGGACCTCGCTGGTAAATAGCAGTTAGAAAACACGAAGAAAACAATCACTTTATTTGGCGAAGTCTACAGTGGACTCTCAACACCCATCCATTCTTACCCTTTTCCAGAAAACTCTTTCTTACACTAAACCACATAGCTAGTGGGGGGTTGGGGGGTGTTCCGGGAAGGAGAGGTGCCAGGTTTTTCCTTAGGCCTTAGACTACAAGGACCTTAGCCTTTTAAAATATAAATTAAGGTTTTAGATAACCAAATTGTATTTAAAGGTATAAGGGAACTCAACTGCTGAAGATATTTTCAATAGTCTTGTGAAATAAAAAAGATTTTTGTATAAAGATAGTGAGTACTTAACCCTGATTTCCTGTCTACTTGGAAGCTATCTTGCAAAAGGCCTCATTTCCAGTCGCATACACCCCACAAAGGGCAAGCTCCTCAGAGAGGAAGCGTGTGGAGAGCGCTGCTTTTTCACCAATACCGCCTGGTTGGATGGCTGCCAACAACAGGGCTCACGTAGATTTATCTCTCCTGTAGATCATGTAGTACATTTGCCTAATGCAATGCCCTAGATTTTACAAATTACATCCACCAAAGCACTTGCAAGCCTGCAGATTTGAACATTTCCAAGGAAGACAGACATCTGCAGACGACTGTCTGCCCTGACCATCNGCAAAAGCACTACTTGAGACTGCTTACTATACTCCAATTCTGATTTTAAATTTCTGTAAATTCCTTGGCTTTAAGAAAAGTCAGGGTTGGGCAAATGCACTAATGTTCAATCTGCATTCACACTACACAGCCAGAACTCACACATATCAACAATCTCTTGGGAAGCTTTTAGGGCTAAAAATTTCTATTATGTGGCCATAATGAGCTTGACTAAAGGAAACTTGAGGCTATAAACAGTCAATAACATCACATGGGAGGGGAATACTTTGCTTAAAATGGCACAAAGCAGTTTATAATTCGATATACTGTATATTTTTAAAACTATCAAATATTAAATATGAGCCACCAAAGAAAGCAGACTCGTGCTGAGGGAGATAATGCATTCTCACAAAAAAGTTGTATATGCCACTTAACTACCACTTTTTAAGGCACTTCGTATTGCAGCGTTATTCATTGCCAACTAGCTCGGATATAACTTCCAAAAATGATGTCACAAAATCCAAAATGCTGAGGAGTCGACTCAAGGCTGGTGCAGTCCAGGGCTGCCAACAATCAACCAAGGGCAGAGAAACAGGGCAAGAATCCATCAGGCTTCCCGGCTGCGCAAGAGAATCACCGCTTGTTCTTTACACAAGTGAGACCTTAAAAGCGCCAACCTAAAAAGCCATTTTTAAAAACTGCATTTGCCCGCCATGCCAGCTTAGAGGGATCACCTGTCCACGGGCAGGAACCTGAGTGGGTGTAAGATGGCTTCTCTAGGCCGACTGGGACGCAGTCACACTGCGGTGCCTTCCCGGTGTAAAGGCTTTAAAACAAGCATGTGCAGGAAAGCCCACTCAAGACCCTCAAGAACTTCCCAACGGTTTCTGCTGGGACGCGAACTCACGGCGGTGCCGCACGGGGGTGGACGTGCCCGCCGCGCACCTCCCGGAGACCCGGGCCCCCTCCCCAGCCCCCGCCGCTGCAGATCCGCTCTGCTGGAGAATTAACTTTCTAATAATACAACTTTAGGCGGATGATCGCGGGCGGCCCCCAGGCCGAGGCCAAGCTGGAAGCGACTCAACGGCGCGGGATGCGCGGCGCGCGGGGTGGCCCCCTCGGCGCCCGGCCGCGCTCACCAGGTACCAGACGCCCAGCAGGATGGTGCCGGTGCGGACATGGCAGCACAGGCAGCAGCTGTGGGAGTAGAACCGCGTCCAGGGCGCGACCATCTTCATCTCTCCGACGCGTGCACAAGTTTGCGAGAGCGTCGTCCGCTCAGGTCCCGGCCCCGCTGGCCTGGTCGGCTGCTCCGGCTCCTCTCCTTGGCCGCTCCGACGCCCGACCCGTTCGCCCGGCCCTTGGCTCCGCTCTGCCTCGAGAGCTCCGAGCGGCGGCTGCGGCGGGACACTGAGCTCGAAGACCGCGGCGACGCGAGGGGGCGGGGGAGGAGAGGCCTGGGTCACGTGGCCTGCCGGGGCTCGTGATGTCACCGCCCGCTCTAGCCAGCTGCCTGCGTCCGGAGCGCTGCGCAAGTAGATGCATGGTTGCTGGACCCTCAGGGAGGCTCCAGAGGTTTCCTCCGGCAATGGGTGCAACTTTGCTTGGGATTCAGATTCATTCCAGCTGTGTTTGCTTCGAGTCTAGCTTGTAGATAATCGATGGGTGCTGTGCCAGGACTGTAGTTATCTTGCAAACTGGAAGAAGGGAAATGCGTGGCATGTATGATTCCAGTCAACTGCGGTACTTTGAACCACTGCGGAACCCGCTGAGAGCAATTTGTCTCAGCTTCCCAGCTCAATTACTCTGGTAGCAATCTTTTCCCAGAAAACAGGATGTGTGTCAAGGGCATCCTCACTGTGCTTCGGTAGCATTTTTAATAATGACTGAAGCTGTAAAGAAACAATTACTACCACGAGTTCTATACAAGACACAACACACAGCGTTGAGAGAGCCCAGAGGATGGGGGTTGGGAGGACTTCCTCCAGCTGGTGTTTTGTCTTGAATCCAAGGCTGAGCCTCTGACCACAGTGATAGCTCAGAATCTCGGGTAAGTGAAATTAGAAGAACGTGTGAAAATTTTATTTCAAACTTGAAAGGAGAAATAAAACAGATTCGATTTAAATTTAAGTACATGTCAAATAAGATTGGTTAGTTTCACAAAGACATACATTTACCACATTCTTGGTGTATAGTTCAAATCCAGGTTCTATCCCCAGAGATACCAAATGCAGGTCCTTGAGCGGAGATACTGTTGTGGGAGGAATGGAAAAGTTCAGTATTTGTTTCTTTTCTTCATAATATTACAGATAATTTTCTCTTTGGGATCATTACGGGCTGGGGCTTTCCTCTCGTGGCAGAGTATTATCTTAGCATGCAAGAAGATATGAGTTCCAGCCTCAGGGTTGCAAAAAATTTTAGTATATAATTATGTCCACTGCCACTTGTAACTGGACAAGCACTAGTGCTCAAAAAAGGAATGGAAATATAGGTTGAGGAGTACTGCACTGAAAGACTGCAAATTCACAGCCTTGGTAAATTACCACAGTTACCTCTCTCTTTTCCTGCCAGAATTTCAGATTTATTAAGCAAATGACACATATTCAAGTGAATTTTATATTTCAGAAAATTTACTATTCAAGTTATGAAGTCACGGTTGCCAAATTGCTATAGATTTAAAATATAGACTAGAAGCTAGCTAGAGAAAGATGCACACAGGAGAAGCTTAGTAAACCAAACAGCTACAGTACCTTTGGAATGATCTTATTGGAATGCAGTAGAACTGAGATAGGCACAGTGGTGCACACCTTTAATCCAGCACTCCGGAGACAGGAGGCAGGGCAGGTGCATCTCTGTGAGTTCAAGGCCAGCCTGGTCTTCATGGTAAATTCCAGGACAGCGAGGACTGTGTAGAGAGACTCTATCTCCAAAAACAAACAACAACAAAAAGAACTAAAGCTTCCCCAGGAACTTAGATAGATCCAGGTTACTCACTTTTAGTTTTTGTTTGGGGCTTTCTGAGGAACCACACTGGCTTCACTCAAAACAGGAGTCACATTGTTGTTAAGTTCTAGTTAAGAATATAAGCTCCTGGCCAGTACTACACAGAGAAATCCTGTCTCAAAAAACAAAAACAAAATAAGAAAAAC
>LZPO01075968.1:66615-106704 GCA_001675575.1 Neotoma lepida | reverse complement strand
TTATGACTACCAACCCCACGATGTATATTTTAGCTCTTTCACTGTATAAAATTCTTTTTTGTTTGGTTTTTTTGAGACAGGATTTTTCAGCGTAACAGCCCTGGCTGTCCAGGAACTCTGTTTGTAAACCAGGCTGGCCTCAAACTCACAGAGATCTACCTCCCCCTGCCTCCAGAATGATAGGATTAAAGGCGTGCACCACTACCACCTGGCCAAAATTCTTGCTTTTTCATTATAATTTTCTAACCACCAATTACCTCACCCTGTAAACACACTTGTAGCTACTTATGTTTTGTTTTGTTGCTGTTTGTTTGTTTTCTCTATTAACCTTGTGGGTTTTTCCCCATAAAAAAGGACCTTAAAAAACTAGCCCTGCCGTGTTTTCTCAACTCCCATTTTAGGGTGAGACAGCAGACTGGCCAGTGCCTGTGCACCTTTAAAATTAAAGCTTGTTTAAATAGGTCAGTTGTGGAAGTGGTCTTTCTACTTGTATCTGGAGGTAATAGTCCTTGGACCTTAGTGTAGCTGCCATTTCAGAGCAAGACATAGCCACTAATAACAACGAGCTCACAGTTTAATTGAGGAGGAACACAGAAATAAACACAAAAGGTTATAAAAGCAGGATAGGCACTTGTGTATGTTGAACATACCATTCCAGCATACCTTGGAAGTCCACATCAAAGCACTGGGGAGATCATGGAGGGCTTCCCAGAGGTGCCGAAGTTACTGGGGCTGTTAGGGTCAGAACCTGGTCTCTAGCAGCCCTAACAAGCTATATTTGACCACCAGTCCTCAATAGGACAATTAAACCTACAAATACTAGTGAGAAGCATAAAAAGGAGATTTATTCAATGTGGCCACGTTGGGAAGAGGGATAAAGAGGCCCAGTAGCACTCCCAAAGCCATCTTTGGGGGCCTGAATGAAGGTTAGGTTTAAGTGGAAGGCAAGTGAGGTATGTATAAGGAGGCAAGGTGTGGCCTCACCAAGCATTGTCTCTGCTCCCATCTCTTGCAAAGTGGCCTGACAAGTTGTATGAAATCTCTCTCAAGGAGACAAGTTCCTTCTCTGGCTGGCACCAGTTTCAAGCTTCTTCCTTCCCTCAGCAAGAGATTCCTGGGGAAATTCCAATTTGAAAGGGACCATTGTTTCAATAGTCTGATTGCCAAGGGACACAAGTGTCTCTTCAGAATGCCTTAATCCTGCCAGGACAGCTACAGTGACAATGAAATTCAGACCTGTAGATTAAATTGCAATAGGCCTGGGGAAGAAACAAAAGAACCAGAGTGGAAGCATGCTGTGAATGTGTGTTGCTCCCATTGGTTGATAATAAAGCTGTTTTTGGTCTATAGCAGGGCAAGATAAGGTTAGGCAGAACAATCAAAATGAGGACTCCGGAAGAGGGACCAAGTCGGGGAGATGCTAGCCAGCCTCCCAAGAACCAAGATGCCAGAGCACTGGTAAAGCCATGTGACAATACATAGATTAATAGAAATGGATTAATTTAAATGTAAGAGCTAGTTAGTAAACCCGAGCCATCAACCTAACATTTATAATTCATACAGTCTTCTGTGTGTTTATTTGGGACTGGGCAGTCAGGACGGGAAGGTTCCACCTCCTTTTACTTAAGGCACCCAATGTGGGGCAACTCCATCCACACAAAACCTGAGAGAACTTAAACAAAGATTCTAAAACGGAGCCAAGAGCAGCTTCCTAGTCTCATGCCTCTCATACAGGCCATGATACAGAGCGACATCTCCCAGCCACCACCTGCGTGCTTGAGCTGACAGCATGAGCTAAGCCAACAAACACACTACGCTATGGGCTGTGGGTTTTGCTCTTACAGACTTTTAAAGGCCTCTAAACAAGTCACAATATGTTTAAAAAATGTGTGTAGGCTTGGGAGAGAGAAGAGAAAGAGTATATACAGTCTCAGATTAAAAATATAGATTTAAAATAATAAAATAAAATCCTTAAAAAGGAGAATAAAATAACATAAAATAAGCCACATAAAGATGAAAAATACACAGTCTGAATTATGTATATTATTGTGTTGTCTTTAAATTTTTTAGCTGCTATGAAATATTTGATTACAAAAGTTGCTAGATTAAACTAACCTATATATTTTAAAAATATCTTGACTCCAAAATTTAAGTCAAAACGTATATCACTTTGGGGGAGAAGTTATGCTTTTGCTTCCACAGGAAATGAAAGACTATGGATTCATTCTGGGTTAAGGAAAATCAGGTTTGATCAAGGAAGACTTCCCCCCCGAAATCCTAACTATAAACATGAGAAAATAAATCTAAAGTAACTATAAGACACATAATGTGTATTTTACCTGTTCAAACATAAAACAAAAATAAGTTATCTTTGACTGGCTTGTGTACAATGCACAGTTTATATTTGTATTAATACATGCATTTATGTTACCTTTAAAAGTTTATATATTTTCAGAATAAGGGGACCAGACACCAATAAAAATGGCCCAGATGATCCAACATCCAAAACAGCTTTAAGGCTACTGACTGAGATGATCCAGCCTCATAGAATACTCCAGCCAAGACTTAACAATTATCCTGATTTTCTCAAGGTCCCTCAAAGATTACCAGTGCCCCCAATCAGCAGAAACTAGTTTAGAAAACTAAGCCACATTCCCAAAAAATGGATTATGGATGTTTGTCTTTGTTTAGGGGGTTGGTTACAAATTGTTATTGGTCATAGTCAGTCTTTCTAAAAGAAGAAAGGGGGATATGATATGGAAATGATGGGGGGAAAAGGTAGATTATTGAATCTACTTTAATCCAAAAACCAACTGTTAATCTCAAAATATTTTACATTGGTATGAGTTTAGTTTATTGATACAAATTTAAAGTTAATTTTGTTATACTATGTATATTTCTACTCTTATTTAAGGTATGTTTATATAGCTCAATTAAAATGTAATATATAATTAAAAATACAAATTAATAGTCATCTATAACAGTCAAACTTATAGTCATGTTAGGTATGTTTTCAAGGTCATGCACAGATATATTAAGATAGATTGTCTTCAAAGATCTTCAGAATATGGCATTTAATATGTTTAATAACCTAAGGCTTTTCGTGACAGTGAGACACATCTCCTGGTATCACCGATCTACTTCAGAGAAGATGATGGGCATCAAAGAAACTCCATATGGAGTTTGCTTTCTTTGTGGCAAAAGCTAGAAAGAAACTGCCGTTGCCTCCGTTGCTGAGGGTTACTCTCCAAACTGGACAGCAAGAAGCAAGAAAAGCAACTACCAAGTTTTGCCAAGACAAGGTAGGACAGTCCTTCAAAACTTCCTGCTTCTGAGAAAAGTCTGTCAGATATACTAGGCCTGAAGGCCAAAGATGGATGCCCCAATGTTACAGAGAAACTTTGGGTGACTGTCCTGGCAGCATGATGTCCCTGTCATTAGATAGCATTTCATCCTTCTGGAGTCTTTTTTTTTTTATAAAAATTTATTTATTATGTATACAGTGTTCTGTCTGCATGTATGCCTGCCAAGGCCAGAAGAGGGCACCAGATCTCACTATGGATGGTTGTGAGCCACCATGTGGTTGCTGGGAATTGAACTCAGGACCTAGGGAAGAGCAGTCTGGATCCTTAACCGCTGAGCCATCTCTCCAGCCCCTGCAATGGGTTAATTTAAATGTAGGAGCTAGTTAGTAATAAGCCTGAGCCATCGGCCAAGCATTTATAATTAATTCTAAGCTTTTGTGTATTTATTTGGGAGCAGGCGATCAGGCAGAAAGGCTCCTCCTGTGTTTACAGAAAGAAGCAGGATATGGTAGGGCCACAGCTGGCAAGCCTGCAACTGTAGAAACACGTAACACAATATCTGAGATTCAAAGGCAGAAGGTGCAAAGTCCACAGAGAAGTATGTTCAGTAAGAGGTTGGCTGAGGGAGGCAAGAAGGTTCCATCCAACAGAACTCAGTAGCCAGCATTAACTCTCAAACTTTGAACTAGGTGATGGTGGCTCACGCCTTTAATCCCAGAACCCAGGAGGCAGAGGCAGGTGGATCTCTGAGTTCGAGGCCAGCCTGGTCTATAGTGTGAGTTCCAGGACAACCAGGGCTACACAGAGAAACCCTGTCTCAGGGAAGAAAAAAAAAAAAAAAAAAAAACAGAATGTGATCTTGTTCAGTCAGGGTCAGGACTGTGAAGAGCTCCAGCCTGAACTACAGCCAACATGAAATTATCAGACTGATCTGATGTACCCTCAGCGGCCTCATGATTAATCGCAGAGTTGTTAAAGCAGACATTGTCAGTTTGGTCAGGGTTGGACTGGAGGCTGGGAGACAAAGTGCATGAGCAGCAATCCCTGGCTCCAAGGGGAAAACAAAAGCAATGAGACAGAGCTATGAAGATGGGCAGATGGAGTCATTAGTGGCAGGTCATGTGACTAACAATAAAACAACAGATCCTGATTAATAGTGATATTAATATGCACTCTGTACAATCCATCAGTGTTTAAAGATTTGGATTGGAATCAACTACATTTGTACTGGTTGGAGTCCAGTCAGGAAAGTAGAAACCATTCTAGGTATTTCAGACAGAGATTGTAATACAGGGACTTGGCTGCTGTGGTAAAATGCTTCACAAAGCCATCTTCACTCACGTTTGATACCTTGGCTGAAAATTCTCAGTTCCCTTTCACAGCTGGCTAAGCCCCTTCTCCAACTGATTTTTTTTTTTATTATTTTATTTTGTCTTTTAATGTACGAGTGCTCTATCTGCATGTGCGCCTGCATGCCAGAAGAGGGCATCAGATCCCGTAATAGATGGTTGTGAGCCATATTGTGGTTGTTGGGAATTGAACTCTCTGGAAGAGCAGCCAGTGCTCTTAATTGCTGAGCCATATCTCCAGCCCTCCAATTGCTTTTCTTATCAATCTCTCACATTGTAGGAGTTAACAATGTGACTACACCCAAGACTAGACTAGTTCCTCCCATGCATAATATCAGTGGATGATGATGGCTTCTTTCTTGAATGCAAAGAATTATTCAAAATTCCCAATGCCCTCGGAAGCCAAGGGAGCTATTTATTCCCTCAACTTCCCCTACAGAAGGCATCCCACACACCCCCACATCTCAGCACATGGAGGGAGTTCCCAGAGAAGACATCAAACCTCAGAGAGAGAAAGATAGCTCTTTTTATTGCAGTTAGAAAGGAAAGTTATAAGCCAGGAGGTGGTGGTGCATGCCTTATGTCCAAGCACACTGTCAGGTGAATCTCTGTGATAAGCCTGGTCTTTGTAGTGAGTTCCAGGACAGCCAGGGCTACACAGAGAAACCCTGTCTCAAAGAAATAAACAAACAAACAAAAAACAGGAAAGTTTCTGGGTTTTGTCAGGTGGACACTTATGTGAAGGTCATCTCTGGATGGTGAGACAGATGTCTCATTATTTTGCCCTGAGTTTAAAATGTGGATTGTCGGGCTGGAGAGATGGCTCAGCGGTTAAGAGCACTGACTGCTTTTCCAGAGGTCCTGAGTTCAATTCCCAGCAACCACATGGTGGCTCACAACCATATGTAATGAGATCTGGCACCCTCTTCTGGCCTGCAGGCATACATGCAGACAGAACACTGTATACATCATAAATAAATAAATATTCAAAAAAAAATGTGGATTGTCACTTCTTGAGGCTGGGTATCTGTGTTAAGCAGGCTTGGGTCACCATGGGTCAATCTGTCTGAGTCTGCTCATTCATGAATGCAGTTCTCTATTGTGGCAGGATGATCTCAAATAGATTACAGCCAGGCTAGATTACCAGACTCTTTCTGGTCCTGTTCAGAAGCAGTAGAAGCAGTAGGGTCTTGCTCTGAACTAAAGCCTGAGGCCAAAGCAACTTTGAAGGTTAGAGTAGCTTGGCTCAGTTATTCATCCCAGAATAGCATCCATAATACAAGCATGAAATTCATACTACACTGTGGATGAACCTGGAAAGCATTATGCTAAAAGAAATAAAAGATATAAGAGAATGTGTATTTCTGGGCAGTGATGGCACATACCTTTAATCCCCACACCCGGGAGGCAGGTGAATCTCTGCGAATTTGAGGCCAGCCTGATCTACAAAGTGAGTTCCAGGACAGTCAGGGCTGTTGTACAGAGAAACCGTGCCTTGAAAAACCAAAAAAGAGAGAGAAAGTATTTTATGATCCACCTATATGAAGTATAAGTGATGGCACAGAGAAACTACCAAACTAGAAAGATTTATTTATTTATTAATTAATTTACTTACTTACTTACTTTGGATCAAACAGCCACAGCCATGTTCATCTCTCAGGACTAGGGTGGGGGTTGCAGAGAAAAAGAGCAAAGTGGAGGAAAAGCAAACAGATTTTAGTTAACAGCAGGGTAGGGAATCTGAGTTGATACTGGCTGCCTGAATGATCTGGAACTAGTTACCATTAACCTAGGTAGTTGAGTTTGGGGGGAAGTTTAATGGAGGTTCCTGGAAGGTTAAGGTGGTTAATCCAGGAGGCGGACAGGAATCCACCTTCCCACCTTAGGAGATCCTGCTCTTCTAGCAAACAGAAACTTTTTTACCCAATAACAATCCTTCTGTTTACCAGGTCAAAGTCCTTCTGTTTCTGACAATGTCACCAGCACTGCCCTTCGTGCGTGTGATGGAGGTTGGGGGTGGAGAGAGTGATTGCACTTGACAAATACCNAAGCAGGAAGTAGCTGTTCCCAGAGCCCGGAGAGGGGAAGTCAGTAGGAAGGATGGAGAACGGGGATCATTAATAAATATAGGGTTTCTGTTTAGAAAGCTGTAACTTCTTCAACTGGATAGTGAATGTGATTACACAACTTAATGCCATTGACTTATGTATTTAAAATGGCAGAAAGTTCAAAAATGATGAAATTTTAATGTAATGTACGTTTTTGATTGGGGTTTTATTGATTTTGGAGACAGGATCTGTAGACGAAAGTTTGTCCGGTTCCCCCGCCCGGCTCCCACGGCCCGCTTAGACCCAAATAAACACACAGAGGCTTATATCATTTTTAAACTATGGCCCTGGCAGGCTTCTCGCTAGCTAGCTCTTACATCTTAAATTAACCCATTTTATAAATCTATGTCGCCACGTGTTCCACGTGGCTTTACCTGTGTGCCATTACATGTTGCTTTTTAGGTGGCAGAATGGCATCTGGCCAGCTCTGCTCTCTGCTTCTCTTCCCCTAGTTCGAATGTCCCGCCTAACCTTATTCTGCCTCACCATTGGCCAAACAGCTTTATTTATCAACCAATCAGAGCAACACATTTTTAGAAAGACATTCCCATCAAGGATCTCACACTATAATTCAGGCTGGGCTGAAATTTACTACTGTGGTCCAGGCTTGCCCTGAACTCTAGCAGTCCTCCTGCCTCAGTCTCCCTAGTGCTAGGATGACAAATTGAGTTACCATGCCCAGCTGTTCTGTGCATTTCACTACATTGTTACACATCCAAAAGCTGGGAAAGGGAGAGAAATGGATGTGAAAGCCAGCAACACATGCTCTGGGCCTTGAAATGTTACCAACTGTTGTGGGGTATCCACCAGAGAAGACTGCTCAGACATTGGTTTAAGCCAATAGAAAATCTTTTCTAGCCGGCTGGCAACTACACTGAGTGTTCAGATCCCAGTGTAGCACTGAGCCTTTCTCAGGGTGAGCTTTTAAGCATAAAAACCCTGTTCTAGGTTGACACACTTTAGTTAACAAGAACAGTTAACCAGAAGCAGAACTACAGAAACCCAAAAGCAAGGTACATTTAAAGACTTTCCCAGAACTATATGGACTTTGATGGATTAGGCCTTTGTTTAAGTTTTGTCAGGTGGTGCTGTCTACTTGCTGAGTTTTACAGCCTGAATGGCACTGTGAGACCAGAACAGGAACAATATGCCTTGCAGGTTAAGATTCTGTTTGCAGTGAAGACAGTTAAAAAGAAGTTCCTGTTTGTGCTGTGTTAAGTCCTTGTAAGTTAAAACTTCTAATTGTAATTAAGAAGAAATTCCTGTTTGTCCTATATTAAATCCTAGTTAAAGAATAAATTCTTGGGCTGGAGAGAGGGCTCAGCAATTAAGAGCACTGGCTGCTCTTCCAGAGGTCCTGAGTTCAATTCCCAGCGACCACACAGTGGCTCATAACCATCTATAATGAGATCTGGTGCCCTCTTTTGGCATCAGGTGTACATGCAGACAGAGTACTCATACATAAAAATTAAATAAATTAAAAAAAAAAGAATAAATTCTTCTTTATTCTATGTTAAGTCCTTGCAAAATAAGGTTCCTATTTGTAATTAAAGAAGAGGTTCCTGCTGGGTGGTGGTGGCACACACCTTTAATCCCAGCACTGGTGAGGGGTGAGGATGGAGGGTAGTCAGATCTCTGAGTTTGAGGCCAACCTAGTATACAAAGCGAGTTCCAGGACAGCTGGGACTGTTGCATGAGAAACCTTGTTCCGAAAAACCAAACAAAAAGTAAGTTCCTGTTTCTTAAGTCTGATGTAAAGTGCTTGTGACTCCATTCACACGATGTATATTACCCTTGTTCCTTCCCTTCTATTGTATCTTTCTAATAATGTATAACCATCAACTCTCTCACCCTGCGAACACCTTATCTCTCTTATAAGAGGGACTTCAAGAGGCCAGCAGGGGCTGCTCTTTCAAATCCCTAGTTAGGGTGAGATAGCCAGCAGGCCAGTTCCAGGTGTACTCCAAAGTACAGCTTGCTTTAAACTGGATAATCGTGGACTTGTCTTTTGTCCTCAAGAGTTCCAGGTTTAACAACTTCCATCATGGAGTCAGTCATGCTAAGGTCTGAGGGCCTGTTACACCAAGCACAGCTCATCTTCCCTGATTTAGAAAGGCCAACTGTTGTGGTAGCTTAGGTCATGAAGTCGGAAGACTAAGTAAATTTTTCTTTTCTTTATGAATTTGTATAATTTTGCCATGAGGGAAAATAATTGTCTCCTTGAGACACTCAGCTTATCTGTCTAAAGGCTATAAAGGGGAATAAGTGAATGGAAAAAAGAAATAAAAAGGAAAGAAAAGGACATGACTACTCCTAGGTATGATGGAGGAGAAAGTTTATTATAGATAAGTGGGAGAGCATAGTAAGAGGCGGGGATATCTGGGAGAGTCCAGAGTGGACATGACCAGGCTGAGCTGGGCCATGTGGGGAGAGGGGGAAGGGAAAGGAGAAGGAAGAGAGGGGAACCAGGTGCAGCAGCCAGGAGGCCAAAGGTACAAATAAGGGGCCAGTAACCAAAATGTCTGGATTATATAGGGAAGAGCCTCTGGTGGAAGGGTGGCCCAACCCCTGGACAGGAGAGTTCAGGGTAAAGGGCAGAGTATGCTGTGAGCCATACCCTGTAAAGACAGGAACTGAGAGATGCTGGGAGAACCTGGCTGCCAGGTACAACTTTGATATGTTTAGGTATGTTAAATAGGCACCTCAGCATTTGTCCTGGGTTTGAAACTTAACAGTGAGAATCCTCTTGTGATTGTAGAGAGGATGATGAAGTAAAACATGTCCCATGCTTGACATGAAGTAAGTATAGTAAGTGACAGAGTTGAAAAGAATTAATATTATGTAACACTTGCTAGTGTGTATTTGTACATAGCATGGGAATACAGGTGTGAGCCAAGACACTCAGTCTAGCACCTGTGTGTTTTTGTCTAACTTGTAGGCAAAGAGTTATAGACAGGTACAAAAAGTATCTAGGGCTGGAAAGATTGCTCAATGGTTAAGAACATTTGTTATTTTTGTTTGTTTTTGAGACAATGTTTCTCTGTGTAGCCTTGACTGTCCTGAAACTCACTCTGTAGACCAGGCTGGCCTTGAACTCACAGAAATCTGTAGCAAACTTTCTCATATATAGTAGGACTTTCTTTTGTGGGACCGCCAGCTCCCCAATAACAATACAGGGACTTAATATTAATTATGAAAGCTTGGCTTTAGCTTAAGTTTCTTTCCTACCAGCTCTTATAACTTAAATTAACCTGTCTCTATTAATTTACATTTTGCCATGTGGCTCAGTTACCTCTGCTCTGCACTGCAGGTCTCACTTCTTCAGAGTCCCCATGTCTAGGTTCATCCCCCTCACTTCCACTCTCTCTGCCTGGAAGTCCCACCTATTCCCTCCTGCCTAGCTATTGACCATTCAGCTCTTTATTAAACAACCACAGTGACACATCCTCACACAGTGTAAACAAAAATTTCACAACAGAGATCCACCTGCCTCTGCCTCCCGAGTGCTGGGATTAAAAACGTGCGCCACCACCGCCCAGCTATCACATGGACACTCTTAAAACCAAAAAGAAATTCTTTATTGCTGGCCCCACTAGCTGTACAGTAACTTGCCTAAATCATGCAGCTCAAGCCTTACAGTCCTGCAGTTAATAAGAAGTAGAACTACAGAAGGCAAAAAGCAAGGTTAGTACATTTAGGGTCTTTCCTGGAACTATGGACTATATTTTTGATGGATTAGGTTTTGTTCCTGTTTAACAAGTATTGGGGCCTATATGCTGAGTTTTAAGGTCAGAATGATACTTTTAACATGGTGTCAGTTGTGCTAAGGTCTGGGGACCTCTTACAGCTGTTCTTGCAGAAAGTCTGAGTTTGGTTCCCAGCACTTACTTTGGGTGGCTTACAACTGTCTGTAACTCCAGACACAGGGAACTTTGAAGTTAACATCAGTACTGCCATCAGTACGGTACAGAGGAGATAAAAGAAGCCCAGGGGAAATACTTGTAGACAATCCATTCTTTTAGAAAGAGCTGTTTTGCTGTACAATGGGAAAAAGAAAGCATCTTCAACAAACGGTGCTGGCATAACTGGATGTCAACATGTAGACGATTGCAAATAGATCCATATTTGTCACCATGCACAAAACTCAAGTCCAAGTGGATCAAAGACCTCAACATAAATCCAGTAACACTGAACTTGATAGAAGAAAAAGTAGGAAGGACTCTTGAACGCATTGGCACAGGAGACAGCTTCCTAAATATAACACCAGTAGCACAGACACTGAGAACAACAATTAATAAATGGGACCTCCTGAAACTGAAAAGCTTTTGTATGGCAAAGGACACAGTCAATAAGACAAAACGACAGCCTCCAGAATGGGAAAAGATCTTCACCAACCCCACATCTGACAACGGGCTGATCTCCAAAATATATAAAGAACTCAAGAAACTAGACATCAAAATAGAGAACAATCCAATTAAAAAATGGGCTGCAGAGCTAAACAGAGAATTCTCAAAAAAAGAATCTCAAATGGCTGAAAGACATTTAAGGAAATGCTCAACATCCTTAGTCATCAGGGAAATGCAAATCAAAACAACTCTGAGATACCATCTTACACCTGTCAGAATGGCTATAAATTAAAATTATAATTAAATTAAAATAATATAATTAAATTAAAAACACTGATGACAGTCTATGCTGGAGAGGATGTGGAATAAGAGGAACACTCCTCCACTGTTGGTGGGAATGCAAACTTGTACAACCACTGTGGAAATCAGTATGGAGATTTCTCAGAAAATTGGGAATGAATCTTCCTCAAGACCCAGTGATACCACTCTTGGGTATATACCCAAGGAATGCTCATTCATACCGCAAAGATACATGCTCAACTATGTTCATAGCAGCATTATTTGTAATAGCCAGAACCTGGAAACAACCTAGATGCCCATCAACTGAAGAATGGATTAAGAAATTGTGGTACATATACACAATGGAGTACTACTCGGCAGAGAAAAACAATGACCATATGATATTTGCAGGCAAATGGATGGAACTAGAAAATATCATCCTGAGTGAGGTAACCCAGACTCAGAAGGACAAATATAGTATGTACTCACTAATAGGTGGATACTAGATATAAACCAAAGGACAATCACTCTGCAACCCACAGATCCAGGGAGGATACCTACCAGGAAGGACCCTAGGATGACTGTAGCATAAAATAAGTTTGGGTTTTGCCCAGTCACTGGGTAAACTTTAGTGAAACATTTCACTATTAGGATAAAAATTTGTACCTATGTTTATGTTCAAACTATCTGTATATTATCTCTCCTGCAATTGTACATCAAATGTTTTAATAAAAAATTAAATTATAAAAAAAAAAGAAAGAAAGAGCTGTTTTGTAGATCAATATTGAACTCCACTTCAGAGGAACAGTGGGCAGTAAAGAATTCACCATATGTGAAATTCCTTACTCAATGGTAAGATGCTGGCTACACAAGACTGACAACCCGAGTTCTATCCCCAGAACCCACATAAAAGTTGGATGAGGTGGTACACATCTGTAAGCTCAGCATCTCTGTGGAGAGATGGGAGAATGCCCTGGAGCTCTAGGACCACCTAGCCTGAAGTGAGTCCTATAGTAGTAGAAAGAAGTGAGACCCTCCTCAGTATGGAGGAGGAACCAACTCCCTGCACATTGTCCTCTATCCTACACATACACACTCACAGTTTATTGACATTAAATAATTTTGCAGCCAGGCGGTGGTGGTGAATACCTTTAATCTCAGCACTCAGGAGGCAGAGGCAGATGGATCTCTGAGTTTGAGGCCAGCCTGGTCTACAGAGTGAGTTGCAGGACAGTCAGAGAAACCCCTGTTTCAAAAAACAAAAAATAAATAAATTAATTAATTAATAATAATTTTGCCTAATTATATACATTTTGTTTTGTTTTGGGGTCTCATATATCCAGGCTGGGCTGTATTCTAGATGTAGCCAAGAATGACCTTGAACTTCTGATTCTCTTGCCTCTACTTCCCAATTGCTGGTATTAAAACCTGTGCTACCACACCTGGGTTTAAAACATGTTTAAAAAACAAAACAAGAACTATAGCGTCTGTAGAAGGGTGACTTTTTTTAAATTGAAGATTATTTTATTTTAGTGTATGAGTGCTTTGCTTGCATGTGCATCATGCTTGTGTCTGGTGCCAGAGGAGGCCAGAAGAAGGTATGGCACCGCCTGGACCTGGAGTTACAGATAGCTGTGAGTCATTATGTGGGTCCTGAGAATTGAACCATAGCTCTTGGCGTGTGCTTTTCACTCATAGCTTTTCTAGCTTCTCCAGTGCTTTTTAGCTATTAAAAAAATAATAACACTGAAAGCTAGGTGTAGTGGTGTGCACTTTAATATCCCAGCACTTGGGAGGCAGAGGCAGGCAGATCTCTGTGAGTTCAAGGCCAGCCTGGTCTACAAAGAGAGTTCCAGGACAGCCAGGGCTACACAGAGATACCCTGTCTCAGAAAAATAATTACAAAAAAAAAAGAATAATGACTGCTTTTCTGGAGGACCTGGATTCAATTCTCAGCACCCACATGACAGCTCACAATTGTCTGTAACTCCAAGAGCTGACATTCTCACACAGACCTCCAAGCAGGTAAGAGACTAAATTTTAAAGTCAGATGTGGTGGTGAACAGGAGGCAGAGGCAGGCACATCTCTGAGTTTGAGGACAGCTTGGTCTACGGAGCAAGTTCCAGGATAGCTGGGGATACACAGAGTAACCCTGTCTTGAAAAATAAAACAAAAACAAACAAACAAACAAACAAACAAACAAAACTAAACTAAAAATGTTAGCCAAATATAGGTAACCTCTCCATACTGTGTTCTTGTGTGTGTGTGTGTGTGTATGTGTATATATGTATATATATTTTTTATTTTACATCCCAGCTGCAGTGTCCCCTTCCTCCTCTCCTCCCAACCCCTCCCCCCATAATGTGTTATTGAAAGTATACAGGAAACTAGAGTGACTACAAACTGATACAATATAGAGTTTCTTTCTTTTAAAAAAAACCAACAACTTAATTTTATGTGTATACAAGTACAATTGTAGTTGGAAGTTTTTCTGTGTCCTGCCCAGGCCTGCAATCAGGATGAATCTCTCCCACCCTCGAGTCCTGCAACTGCTTGGTCCCAAATAAACACACAGAGGCTTATATTATTTTCAAACTGTAGCCGTGGCAGGCTTCTCACTAGCTATCTCTTATATCTTAAATTAACCCATTTCTATAAATCTATACTTTGCCACGTGGCTTGTGGCCTTCCAGTACCTTTACATCTTGCTTCTTCTGGTGGCTAGCAGGGTCTGCTCAGCTCTGCTTTCTTCTCCTCTCTCCCCAGCTTGAATGTACTACCTAACCTTATTCTGCCTCTCCATTGGCCATACAACTTTATTTATCAACCAACCAGAGCAACACATATTCAGAGAGATATCCCACATCACCCGAGTGTGTATATAGGGACCATATGTGTGCAGGAGATTTTATGTGTATACATGTGTGCCTGAGTGTGGGTACCATGTGTGTGCAGGGGCTTTTAGAGGTCAGAAGAGGAGTTGGATCCCCTGGAACTGGAGTTATAGATGGCTGTGAGCCACCACTTGGGGGCTGGGGATCACACCTGGGTCTTCTGCAAGATATGCCAGTAAACTGCTGAGGCATCTCCAGTCCCCATCATAGAGTTTCTTTTTCCAGAGAGTCAAAACATTCAGTTACAGCTCAATATGTAAAAGTAGTATTTTATTTTATTACATTGGTGTTCATGCATGCTAGTGTGCAGGTCACATGACAACTTTCAGGTGTTGGTTCTTTTCTTCAACCATGTGGATCCCAGGGGCATTTGTCCCCATGCCCCACTCCCACACCTTAACTTCTAAGCGTAGGCTCTAGTGATAACATCTGTAACTTTCTGTACGTTCTTCGTTCCTTTCCTGTATCTCTCAGTGGTCGGCTGCGAATGGACGGGAACTCCAAACTGAAATGCTCTTGGCTTGGCACCAAAGGACGCTTTCCAAGCGCTGAGGGTTTGGGAGGCCTGTGGTTCCTGTGACTCACATCAGCACCTTAAGTCTCCATCTTCCATGCCTTTCTATAAATCAAGAAGGGCTAAAATGCAATAAAATATTTAAATGTTTCTTAAGAGGATGACTTTGCTGAAGCCAGCAGTGTCTACAGGTGAATCACAGCATGATGGCTTAGCAAGGTTTGAGTTCTGCAAAAGGAACTCCCCTTACCAGTGTGTGGGAAGTTGGGGCACTAGTTTCTTCTCCACTGGGCTCTGAAAAACATTTTGAGTAATTAAATACACTGTTGTTTTCTTCCTTCCTTCCTTCCTTCCTTCCTTCCTTCCTTCCTTCCTTCCTTCCTTCCTTCCTTCCTTCCTTCCTTCCTTCCTTTCTTCTTTTCTCTCTCTCCTTTTTTTGGGGGTGAGGGTGTCATTTTCAACAGGGTTTCTCTGTAGCCCTGGCTGTGCTGGAACTCACTATGTAGATCAGGCTTGCCTCAAACTCATAGACATCTGTCTACCTCTGCTTCCTGCTGGGATTGCTGGGATTAAGGGCATGTGTCATCATACCTGGCTATATTCTGTCACTTAGATCTCATAAAATTTTGTCATTTTTCCCCCGCTTTCTTCCTCAAGGAAATAGAGCATAGCAGATACAATTACTTCATGTTTCCTCTGCGTCTAGCCTCTCCTCTAAAAGGCACATAAGAAACCCTGGAAATTAATCCTTGCAAAACAAAATCAAGGCTGGGCAGTGGTAGCACAGGCCACACACACACACACACACACACACACACACACACACACACACACACACACACACACTTAACTCAGTCCTTTCAGTGTTATACATATGTCCATGTGTTTAGGGATGCACACTTGGGATCAGGTAAGCCTATCAGGGTCTTGTTCCTTGAGAAACCTGATTCTCCTCTCAGCAGCCAATGATTGCCTATAGCTCTTCTTCTTGGGGCCGAGACCTTGGAAGAGAGGACCTAAAGATTCAGAGGACCAGGATGCCTACTGCAAGGTAGTGTCCTCTAGAGAAGAATTCTCTACAACATGGTTGTATAAAAAGACCTGCATGTTGACACCAGTTACATGCCAAAATATACCCTTAAATTTTTTCAGCTATTTTTTAACATTTCTTTCTTTTTTAAAAACGATTTATTAGTCAGGCAATGGTGGTGCCTGCCTTTAATCCCAGCACTCAGGAGGCAGAGGCAAATGGATCTCTGTGAGTTCGAGGTCAGCCTGGTCTACAGAGAAAGTTCCAGGACAGCCCGGGTCACACAGAGAAACCCTGTCTGGAGAAAAAAAAAATGATTGATTGATTGTTTGTTTGTTTATGTGTGTGTGTGTGTGTGCTTGTGGACAAATTCCTTCAGAGCCCAGAGGGTGTTGGATCCCCTGGAACTGGAGTTGTAGGTGGTTATGAACCACCTATTGGGGTGCTAGGCGCCTGGGTTTTCTGCAAGAACAGTAAGAGCCCTTAACTACTGAGTCATCTCTCCAGCGCCTACATTTATTTCCCTATTTTTTAAAAAGTGTGTATGAGAGTGTGTTGGCATGTATGTATATACAACCACATGTGTGCCTGGTAGCCACAGAGGCCAGAAAGCATGTTGTTATGCCCAGATCTCAGGGACCCCCAAAAGACTACCATGGAGACTGAATCCCATATATATAAAAAAAGAGCCTTTATTTCAAGCTCAGAGCTTGGTCTCTCTGTCTGACACAGTGGTGAGAGCAAAGAGCCCGGAGCCCAGGCAGGGTGGGTTTTTATCATAGCAGAGGTTGGGGTGAGAGGATTTCCAGGGTTCAGGACCCTGATTGGCTGACATTTGTTTAGGGGTGCTGGGAATGTTTGGAATATCAGCTATTACCCCTCAGATGCAGGCCCTCCCTGGATAAGGTCAGCTCATGGCTTCTCCTTGATCCTGGTGTTGCCTGCCAGTAAGCTTGTCACAGAAGCTGCGTCTGGGCCTCTAAGTCTGTCATGGCAGTTGTGTGGTCAAGCTGTTTTGGGGCCCCCACAGTGTCAGATCTACTGGACTTGGAGTTACAGACAGTGGTGAGCTGCCATGTGGGTGCTGAGAACTGAACCCTGGTCCTCTGCAAGAGCAGCCAGTGCTCTTAACTGCTGAGCCATCTCTCCAAGCACTAAAACATTACTTTTTTTTTAAAAAAGATTTATTTATTATGTATACAGTGATTTGCCTGCATGCCACAAGAGGGTGCCAGATCTCATTACGATGGTTGTGAGCCACCATGTGGTTGCTGGGAATTGAACTCAGGACCTCTGGAAGAACAGCCAGTGCTCTTAACCCCTGAGCCATCTCTTCAGCCCCCTAAAACATTACTTTTTGATGGCAAAATTGAGAAACATTGTTTTTTGGAGTTAAGAAGATCTCGTGTAGCCCAGGCTGGCCTTGAACTCCTTATGTAGTTAAAGATAACTTTGAGCTCCTGAGCCTCCCATTTCTCCTCTTCAGCACTGAGGTTGCTGCAGTGCACCACCATTTTGTTCATACAGAATGAGCATTTTTGTTGTTTTCCATACAGAGTTTCTATGTCCGTCATGGAACTCCCTTTGTAGACCAGACTGGCCTCGAACTCACAGAGATCCTCCTGCCTCGGCCTCACTCCTGAGTGCAGCACCACTGCACAACTGCAGAATTAGCCTTTGCAGGTTTAATGGAGTCACAGTGGCTGAAGGCCAGATGCTGCCTGCAGCCATGACCTCGACCACCAGGGGCTTTTTGCTAGCCTGAGCTGGTACTGGGATTGCAGTGAATGAAGCTCAATTCCAGGGCATCAGGATTGCCAGTGCCTCCCTCCCTCTCTCTCAGAAGGCCTCATGTACAGGGACTACTGTTTGGTTTGTTTTTATAGTCTAAGGCAGGTGTTCATTTCTGTTTGCTGTAATTTAAATAGTAAGCAGAAATAATGCATTTAAATCCTGCTTCCTTATTGAAATGGAAGTTTAGGTTAGATTATATTAAACAAATCCCTGGGAAGTTTTTGCAAGGGAATTTTTGTCTAGTTAGTCAATCATTTCAGATTGCAGGATGCAATCCCTATGCCACGCATGTCCCTAGCCACACAGGATTTAACACACTCCAGAGAAGAACTTTGAAACAAGGCCGATGTCATTTTGTTCATGATGTTTATTTTAGCGTACTTTCCAGTTTCACCCATGGGGGGAAAATAACAAGTTGCTCTTTTAAAAACAAACTGTGTTAACATTTGGAGTCCGTTCTGACCTAAACAAATGACTGAAAAAATAAATAAAATGGGGAGAAGACAAAAATCCTCCATGCATAAAAATTCCAAATAGTTTCTGTAGTTGCTTTGCCCGGAGGAGGCAGTGCACTGTCCCCACTGTGTGGCTATTCACAGTGACTGCCTTCAGAACAGCACAGAGTGGGAGAATGCCTGCAGTGAGAAACTGGTCCTGTCAGTTAGCTTTCCCTCAGAAGGAGGCACATCAGATACCAACTGAAAAAAGAGAAAGGTTTGCTTTGGCTCAGGCCTTTGAAAGTTTCAGTCCCTCATGCTGTAGTGACACACTTCACTATGAGGAGAAGAGTTTGTACTGTATCAAGCTGATGAAAGGATATGCTGGCTGTACTTTCAGGAGGGGAGGCTAAAATCTTTTTAGATTATGGATTAACCTATAGAAAAATGTCTGCCGTAAATCAAACAGTGAGGGGGAAGATGAATAGGAATCTCACTTACACAACTTAAGTAAAACATAGCTCTCTGAACAGATGAAGATAGGTTCTTCTGTATCCCAGAATCTAATCAATATTTATATGTATAATTCAGCTATTATTTGGCTTAAAAGGGCTTATTGGGAAATGTTATCATTTTTTACTATTTTCTACAGAGAAAATATTTTCCAGTTTCAAATAATTCTGGACTTTTGAATTGTAACCTATTTTTATGTTAAAAAAATAAAAAATAAAAATAAAATAAAAATAAAAAATAGAAGTTTCAGTCCATGATTAAGTGGCTGTTTCTTTGGGCCATGGTAGGGAGCATCTCATGGTGGGAGAGCAAAACCACTCCTCTCACAGCCTGGAGGTGAAAGACAGGAGAATAAAGGGGTTCAAGCCCCATACTCCCCTTCAGAGGAGAGTAACCACACTGGCCTAAGGTATCACAAGATCCCACTTCTCAAAGGTCTTGCCACTAACTACAACCAAACTTTTACCTCATGGATGTAACTGGAGCTGGAGCTTTCTGTCCTGTGCATCCAATTATACCTGGCAGTTGCTTCTGAAATAACCACTTAGAGGCTTATATTAATTATAAGTGTTTGGCTGATGGATCAGGCTTATTACTAGCCAGCTCTTAAATTTAAATTAACCCATTTCTATTAATCTATGCATCGTCACATGGCCTGTGGCTTACTGGTTCTCTGACATCTTGTTCCTTGGGCAGCTCAATCATGTCTGCCCTGACTCCGCCCTCCTTCTCTTTGTACCTCTGTTTGGCTTTCTGTCCAGTCTTATTCTGCCTGGCTATAGGCCAAAACAACTTTATTATCAAGCAATAAAAGAAACACATATTCACAGCATACAGAAGGACATCCCATGGCATTTCCATCTTTCTGTCTAATCAAAAAGGAAGATTTTAACTTTAACATAGTAAAATTATATAAAACAAAAAACAATTATCAGGTAAAAATCATTTACAATATTCAGTCTATTTGTATTTGGCAAAATTAAAGAAAATAATCTAGCCTATCTTTATGAGTCTAAAGTTTCATATTTAATTTACCTTTCGTCATAACTAAGGAAAACTATAATTATAACTATCTAGTCTTCAACTCCATCAAAGATCCAAAAAGGATATAATATTACCTGAGTAAACATGAAGTATATTGCAAGCAACTTCCAAAACTCTAGAATGACAGAGACGTCTGGCTGCCTGGACAGTCACTCAAAGTTCTTCTGTAATGTTGGGGCATCCATCTTCAGCCTATAGGTCTAGAGTATCTGGCAGGCTTTTTAGTGAAGCAGGAAATTTGAAGGACTGTCCCATCTATATTGGCAAGGTTCATCAGTCACTTTCCTCTGTGTCCTGCAGAATGTCTAGCAGTTTCTTCTGTGAAGTAGGAACCCTGAAGGACCATCCTGCTTTGTTTTGGCAAAGTTTAGCAGTCACTTTCCTGTGGGTCCTGCATGTCCAATTTATACAGCATACTGTCAAGTAGTCCAGGCAAAAGCAGTTTCTTACCCAAATGGCTAGCCTTGCCACATTGAAAGCAAACTCCATAAGGAGTTTCTTCAACTCCCATCATCCTCTTTGAAGTAATTGCCAGGAGCAGATGTTTCTCACTGTTGAGAAAAGTCTAAGTTCTTAAAACATTTTAAATGCCATATTCTATAGGTCTTTAAAGTGCTTGAAGATTGCCTATCTAATTGAAATGTATCTTTGTATACTTAGAAAACCTAACTAATATGGCTATAAGTTTGACTATTATAAATGACTAACTATTAATTTGTAATTTTTAAATTATACATTACATTTTTAAACGAGCTGCATAAACATAATACCTTAAACAAGAGTAGAAATATACACAGTATAACAAAATTGACTTTAAATTTGTATTAATAGACTAAAATCCATACCAATGTAAAATATTTTGAGGTTAACAGTTGTCTTTTGGATTAAAGTAGATTCAATAATCTACCCTTTTTTCCATTGTAATAATCTACCTTTCCCCCATCATTTCTAAATTATATACCCCTTTCTTTTTTAGAAAGAGATTGACTATGACCATTAACAGTTTATAACCAACCCCTCTTAAATGAGAATAAACATTCATAAACAATATTTTGGGAATTTGGGTGTAGTTCTCTAGACTACTTCTTATTGATTGGGGGTGCTGGTAATCTTTTGAGGACCCTGAGAAAATTTAGAATTATGGTCCAAGTCCTGGGAAGACCAGTTATAACTGTTGTTGATAGATATCACCTGTCAAGGTTCAGGAGGTCTCCCTTTGTAGCACAACTTCTAATCAGTCTTAATAATAAAAGCTCAGAGTCAGATATGGGGTAAATGCTGAAAGATCAAAGAAGTAAAGTAGCCAGCCACTATAGAGACTTCTTACCTCTACCAAATCCTCAGACCAAAAGGGGCCAAGCTCCTGTTTCCACCCCACCTTATCACTTCCTCTCTCTGCCCAGCCATATGACTTCCTGTCTGTCTGTGCAGACCTCCAGAGCTCTATGGTTAACTAATGGCCAGCTCCACCCTCTGATCTTCAGGCAAGCTTTATTTGTTAAAGCACAAACAAAATATTACTACATTCCCCCCCTTTTTGTCTAAAATAAAAAAGAACATTATAACTAATATAAGAAAAACTATATACAATGGGTTCAATAACTATACATAATATATACAGGCAATAAATACATCAACAATGTCTAGTCCATTAACAACCAACAAATTCAGAGAAAATATTCCATTATCTTTCCTATTTTTGTGAGTGCAAAAGGTTGTACCTAATTTACTTTCTAGTTGAACTTGCATTACCAAAACTATCTTTTAATGTCTCTCAACCTTATACACTTTATACCTCTTTACTTAATTTTCTGAATCTGGTAATAAGGAAATCTAAACTATAACTGTAAAGTCTTCAACTCTATCAGAGACCTGAGAAGGAAATAATATTATCTGAGTAAGCAGGAAGTACAAGCAAGCAACTTCCAAAAAATGTGAGAAATGACAGAAAGAGCTGACTGCCTGGACAGTCACCCAAGTTTCCTATGTAATGTTGGGACATTCATCTTTGGCCTACAGGCCTAGAATATTTGACAGACTTTTCTATGAAGCAGGATTTTTGAAGGACTGTCCGCCTTGTCTTGGCAAAGTTCAGCAGTCACTCTCTTATGTGTCCTGCTTGTCCAATTTGGATAGCATACTGTCAGGAGTCTAGGAAGGGGCACTTTCTTGCCCAGTGGCTAACTTTTGTCACAAAGAAAGTAAACTCCACATAGAATTTCTTCAATGCCCATCATCTTCTCTGAAGTAGATTGGTGCTGCCAGGAGCAGACATGCCTCATTGTCTTAAAGAAAGAAAAAAAAAGAACCTATGTTATTAAAACATCTTAAATGCCATATTCTGTAGATCTCTGAAGTGTTTGAAAACTACCCGTCTGCCTAAAATATATGTTTGACCTTGAAAACATGCCTAACATGACTACAAGTTTAATTGTAATAGGTGACTAACTACTAACCTGTATTTCTTTATTATCCTAACTATTTCATAATAATAACTTTCAAGGACTAGCAGTTTGCATTACATTGTTAAATGAGATGTATAGGTATATAATACCTTAAATAAGATTAGAAATATATGTACGGTATGTTCTAACAAAAATAATCTCAACTTTGTATCAATAAATCTTGCTTGAAGATCAGAGGGTAAAGCTGGCCATTAGTTTAGAGCTCTGGAGGTCTCTACAGACAGACAGAAAGTGATATGACTGAGCAGAGAGAGGAGGTGGGTCCCTTTCAGTCTGAGGATTCGGTAGAAGTAAGAAGTCTCTGTAGTGGCTAGCTCCTTTACTTCTCTGATCTTTCAGCATTTACCCCTATATCTGACTCCATGTTTTTATTATTAAATTAGATTAGAATTCTCACTACATCCCTTGATCAAACCTGATCCATCTTAACCTGGAAGGAATACACAGCCTCTTGTGTCTTGTGGAAACAAGCAAAACCACTTCTCCAAAGCAATGCGTCTTTTAAGTTCCATTTTACAAATATATTTTTTGACTTCTGTTTTAAAGTTAAGGCATTCTTAAAATATTTAGGCTGGTGTATTTCATCAGTTCCTCTTTCAATCCCATGTCTCTCAGCAGCTGTTGTTTGTTTGTCAGTATTTAAAAAATTCAAAATCAACACAATACTAAACAGGATCCAGACTCCCTGTATATTTTCCATCCCCATGGGGCTCATTTTCTTTATATTACTTTACTTCTCTCTTTAAAGATTTTACTTATTTTTAAACTATTCATTTTTTCTTTTTTTGTTACCCTTTTTTCACTTATTACCCTTTTTTCTTTTCAGAAGCCTACGCCACTTTTCAAACATACTGTGACCCATTTAGAGGCATTTTTGTCTAAATCTGTTTTTATTGTGTATATTTAACCCTTTGTATGAGCAAAAACTAAATCTGCTACACAGCATGCTGTGTGGCTCGGAGATGCCTCTGTGTACCATGGTGGGAATCTACCATGATGTAGCTCAAGCCTGCACTCTGTGGCATCTCTGTACATGGCCCGCATGAGAGACTAGGATAGGAAGCCCAGTGTGGCTCTGTTTCTGTGCGTTAGAGCCTTCTTCTTTTTTTTTTTTTTAAAAAGCTTTCTTAGTCTTTATGTGGATGTACAGGTGGCATGTTCCCAAATAATTGACTTGTAGGCTTAATATGTATTATAAATGCTCAGCCAGTAGCTCAGGCTTATTATTTACCAACTTTTATTAACCCATAATTCTTATCTATGCTTTGCCATGTGGTTCGTAGCTTATTATCTCATTTTCTATATATCTTGCTTCCTCAGCGTCTGGCTGGCATCTCCCAACTCCACCCTCCTTCTCCCTGTATCTCCTTTTGGCTTTCCCACCCAGTCTTAACTTGCCTGGCTATAGGCCAAATCAGATTTATTTATCAACCAATGAGAGCAATACATATTCCCAGTGTACAGAAAGACCATCCCACAGCACATGGACCTTTGAGGGAACATTCTAGATCCAAGCCCTAGAACCTGCTTTCTTCTGAAAACAGTTAGGTAATGTTTTGCCTAATGGTGTACCACCCATGTAATGATGGCTTCCAAACTTGTAATGGAGATGAAAATTACTACAGCAAAGCACAAATGTTGCCATTTTCTTTTTTGGAGATGCTGATGTAAATGAGCCCATCACACTGCTGGTGGTGGAAAAGGATAGCCCATACAATCATACTTGTACAGCATAATGCCTAGTTCTAGCTGTGCTACTGGCTTACATGTTTACTCTTCATACTATACCATTTTCCTGGATAAACATGAACAAATGTGTATTTGCCGCAGATAGGGCACTGGTGACAGACTAAAGAAATGATCCCACAGAATATAACGATGACTTTCTGTCAGCATAGCAGCTGCACATGAATCTGCTGATATTTTAAATATTATCTGCAGCCCCATGACCCCTCCGTCAGTCCCCTACTGGCCACTCAGACTGTGGCCTGGCAGGGCTTCCAGTCCCACTGCCTTGGTTCTGGCTCTGCTGTGGCCACAGATATGTAGGTTTAAATTAACTATCATTCTATTTACCAATAAGACTCAGAAGTCAAAGGCTGGGGTAAAAACCTGCTAGCTCAGAGGCTGAGTAGCAACTAGCTGACCTTGCTATTTGGCTGGGTATACTGCAAGAGACACGTCTCTTCCCTCATCCCAGAACCAAGAGAACTGAAACTCCAGCCCCTACCCTCCCTTCCTGTGCATCTTCTCTATCCAAATTGCTGGCTTCTCTATAGCCAATTCTGGTCAGCTAGTCCCTGGCTCTGCCCCCTCATTCAAGGTATAACTTTAATGGGCAGTCTTGGGAGTATCATAGTGCAATCAAAATATCCCACAATAAAAAATTGTTGAGCCAGTGAGCTCTCTGGGGCTGCTTAAAAGAACATGGTGAGGGGTTATTTGCAGGATTACAGGTGACCCAGAGGTAGCTGCATCCTGAGTCTCCTGAGTGTTACGCATTTCCTTCCCTGCAGAATGTGTCAATTCTGAGGAAATAGCTCTATGTTTGTTTTTTTTTTTTTTAACATTATTTTAGTTAAGATACAGTGCTTCTACTTACAAAGAAAAGCCTGGCTGGGTGGTGATCAGAGGCAGAGACAGGCAGATCTTTGTGAGTTCAAGGCCAGCCTGGTCTGCAGAGGAAGTTCCAGGACAGCCATGGCTGTTACACAGAGAAACCCTATCTCAAATAAAATAAAATAAACAAACAAAAAAAGAAAGAAAAAGAAAAAGAAAAAAAGCCTGTTGTTTACGCAGATACATATACACATAAATAAATAAATATAATTAAAACCTTAAAAATTTTTTCTTAGACCTTGACGGCCATGACCTATCCATCTCCTGGGATTTAGCAGCCCTGTAGCACATGCCTCTGCTCAAAGAGTTCTGGGGTGTCCTGTCTGAGGGAGGGAGCCCTGTCTAAGCAACAGCAGGCAGGCAGCTTCCGCTCTCACAGGGTACATCAGCCTTTTAGTGTTAGCTGAGATGAGGGTGGGGGTGTTGAGGTAGGGTGAGATGTCCCATAATGCCTGACTTTCAATTCTAAACCAAGAAAATCCCAGGAGAACTGGGACAAGTTGGCCACCTTCAGTAGCCTTGTCCCAGCACATCCATCTAGCTCTGTAGAGTGACCTGAAGGACCAGGTAAATGTGGTCATGTCATTGCCTGGCTAAAAACCCTTGATGGCACCCCCCCTACTTGTAACTTAGAAACTCTAGGTGTCACCTCTCCCCCAAGCATTAAAGCCAAGCCTCTTATACAAGGACAGGAGTTCTTTAGGACCCAGTCTGTGATGTTCTTCCTAGCTTTATTGCTCACTAGGTGTCCTCCTCTTGCTGGCCCGGCTCCAGCTGCACTGTGGCATGCATGAGCCCTGCCAAGAAAAGTCATGTCAGATCTTCATGAGATCCAAAAACTCCTCCTGGCCTCCGGGGTCTGTCTGCGGCAGTCTCATCCTTGATGTGACCTCTGCTGAGTTTTCTCTAATTCTCCTGGTTTGAATTAGGGTTTGTGTTTGTTAGGATGATTTCTGGCTACTAAAATGGAGACCTGAGCACTCTGGCTTAACAAGAAGATTAAATTTCTCTCCCAAGTGAAATGAATGTGGAGATAGAGTAGCAAAGGCCATTTGACAGCTTTCACTCTCTCTCTCTGTCTCTCTGTCTCTGTCTCTCTTTCTGTGTGTGTGTATGTGTGTGTGTGTGTGTGTGTGTGTGTGTGTGTGTGTGTGTATGTTATCCTAATTCTGTTCTTCACCTCTGTCATTTTGTGGCCTCAGAGCCACATGTCACATCAGACCCCTTCAAGCTGCCCTGCCCTACACCACAGAGCAGGACCATGATTAATCTCTTCCCACATCTGGCTCCAGAAAATACTCCTAGAGAACATTATTTGTCCCAAATACATCCACCTGTTCAGTTATGGTGACCTTACTCTGCACTCTGTGAACATTCATCCTCTGTCCCAGAATTACTCCTTATTCCCTAAAGATGAGGAAAAGACTCACATGCTTCTCTGATAACTGACAAGCACAACGTTGACCTACATCTAGCACAATGTTTTCTGTTTTTAATTGATGCATAATAATTATATGTATTTAAGGAGATGTGTGATGTTTTGATACATACATGCATTGTGTAACAATTAAATCATTCAGTATTTAGCATATCTGTCACCTCATAGCTTTATCATTTCTTTATGTAAGAACACTCAAATTTTTTCTTTTGGTTGTTTTAAAATATTCACACCATGATGAACCACAGTCCCTCTTACCATGTAATTGAACACCAGAGATAATTCATCCTGTGTGGCTTTATACTTGAGGAGCATCCTTGCCCCACACTGCCCTCTGAGCTGTCTTCTCCAGCTTCTGGAGCCACTAATCTCTGCTCCTATGAGATCAGTTTCTGTAGATTTCAGATATGAGCTGGATCACTCAGCATTTACTGTCCTGTGGCTGGCTATTTAATAACTGTCCCCCAACTCCACCCATGTTGCCTCAGACAATAGGATTTCATCTTTCTAAAGGCTTGAATTGTAGGGCATTGGATATGTAGGGCACTTTTTCTTTACTACCCATCCACTGGTGAACTCTTAGTTTCTTCCACCTTTGGCTATTTTGAATAGCACTGCAGTAAACATGAGAGAGACCTCAACATTCTTAACAATATAGAGACCCAGTACTACAGATGGAAAGGTCTAACCAGAGGCAGAGCTTTCTGTCCCAAAAGCCTGATTACATCCAGCAGTCACTTCCCAAATTACCACTCAGAGATTGTATTAATTATAAATGCTTGGCTGATGGCTCAGGCTTATTACTAGCTAGCTCTTGCATTTAAACTAACCCATATTTCTTATCTATGCTTTGCCACTTGGTTCATGCCTTATTACTTCATTTTCTACACATCTTGCTTCCTTGGGCGCTGGCTGGTATCTGCCCCAACTCTACCCTTTTTCATTTCTGTCTTCAATTTGATTGTACCACCTAACCTTATCTTGCCTTGCCATTGGCCAAACAGCTTTATTTATCAACCAATGAAAGAAACATATATTCATAGCATACAGCAGGACATCCCACAGCCTTTTCCCTTTCTGTCTAATCAAAGGAAGTTTTTTTTGTTGTTGTTTTTGGTTTTTTGAGACAGGGTGTCTCTATGTAGTTTCAGTGCCTGTCCTGGATCTCACTCTGTAGACCAGGCTGACCTCAAACTCACAGAGATCTGCCTGGCTCTGCCTCCCAAGTGCTGGGATTAAAGGCATGCGCCACCACCACCTGGCTCAAAGGAAGATTTTTAACTTTAACATAGTAAAATAACATACAACAAAATAGTTATCAAGCAAGAATTACAGTTACAATATTCAATCTACTTGTATTTGGCAAAATTAAAGAAAATATTCTATCATCTATCCTATCTTTGTGAGTCTAAAGTTTCATATCTAATTTACCTTTTATCATAACTAAGGAAAACTGTAATTATAACTGTCTAGTCTTCAAGTCCATCAAAGACCCCAGAAGGATGTAATGTTACCTAATGACAGGGATACCAGGCTGCCTGGACAGTCACTCAAGATATGGTCTGTAATGTTGGGGCATCCATCTTTGGCCTACAGGCCTAGCATGTCTACAAATTTTCTGAGAGGAGGAAATTTTGAAGGTCTGTCCTACTCTGTCTTTGCAAAGTTTGGCAGTTGCTTTTCTTTGTGTCCTGCTTGTCCAGGTTGGACAGCGTACTTACTGTCAGCAGTTGAGGCAAGGACAGTCTCTTGCCCAATAGGCCAGTTTTGCCAAAAGCAAAACAAACTCCATATGGAGTGTTTTCAATGCTCATCATCCTCTCTGGAGTAGATCAGTGCTGCCAGGAGCAGATGTGTCTCATGTCAAAGGAATTCGAAGTTATTAAAACATTTTAAATGCCATATTCTGTAGGTCTTTGAAATGTTTGAAGATTACCTATCTAGAAAACCTAACTAACATGACTATAAGTTTGCTATTATAGATGACTAACTACTAATCTGTATTTCTTAATTATATATTACAATTTTAAATGAGCTAAATAAACATAACATACTAAACAAGAGTAAAAATATACTTACAGTATAACAAAATTAACTTTAAATTTGTATGAATAAACCAAAATCCATACCAATGTAAAATATGTAAGATTACCAGATTTTTTTATTCAAGTAGATTCAATAATTTTCCCTTTTATCCAATCATTTTTTTTATCATACCCTCCTTTCTTCTTTTAGAAAGAGATTGACTATGACCAATAACAATTTATAACCAACCCCTTAAGCAACGTAATAAACATCCATAATCTATTTTTTGGGAATGTGGACATAGTTCTCTAGATTACTTCCTGTTGATTGGTGGGCTCTGGTAATCTTTTTTGGTTTCGGAGAAAATTTAGGAGAATTGTTAAGTCTTGGCTGTAGTATTTTGTGAGGCTGGATCGTCTCAGCCAGCACCTGGAAGCTATTTTGAATGCTATATCATCTGGGACATTTTTATTGGTGTCTGGTCCCCCTTATATATTCTGAAAATATATAAACTTTTAAAGGTAACATACATCTCTGTATTAATACAGATATAAATTGTACATTGTACATAAGCCAAAGATAATTTTTTGTTTTATGTTTGAGCAAGTATAATATACATTATGTGTCTTGTAGTTACTTTAGGTTTATTTCCCCATGTCTAGTTAGGATTTCAGGGGGTCTTCCTCCATCAAACCTGATTTTCCTTAACTCAGAATGAATCCATAGCCTCCCATTTCCTATGGAAATAAAAACACAACTTCTTCCCCAAAGCGGCATACCTTTTGACTTAGTCAAGATATTTTTTAAATATATAGGTTGGTTTAATATAGTAATTTCCATAATCCAAAGTCTCTTAGTATTTATTAACTGTCAAAATATAAAGACAAGCTGGGCGGTGGTGGCACACGCCTTTAATGCTAGTACTCAAGAGGCAGAGGCAGGTGGATCTCTGTGAATTTGAGGCCAGCCTGGTCTACAGAGCGAGTTGTAGGACAGGCTCCAAAGCCTGTCTTTTGAAACCCCGTCTCGAAAAAACCAAAAATAAAATAAAGACAACAACGTTAAAATGTGGAATCAATCCAGCCTCTCTGTGTATTTTCCATTTTTATGTGGCTATTATATTTCTTTATTACTCTATTCCTTTTTTAAGAACTTTACTATTATTTAATCTATCCTTTTTCTTTTCTCTCCCAAGCCTATGCATTTTTTAAAACACACTGTAACCCATTTAGAGGCCTTTTTGTCTAAATTTGTTGTTACTGTGTATCTCTGACCCTTTTTTTGTCTGTGTGAGCAAAACCCAAAATGTGCCACACAGCAGCTGGCTCAACTCACACTGGTGGCCCAAGCACGCTGGCGGCTCATTCATGCAGGTGGTAGCTGGGAGATGTCTCTCTGTACCGTGGCCTCTAGGAAGCTGCACTTGGCTCCATTTTAAAAACTTTTTTTTAAAGCTCTCTCAAGTTTTATGTGGATGAAGTTGCTGAATGCTGGGAGTCATATGTAATCAGAGGGGAGTTTCTGTCCCACCAGCAACTCCCAAATAACCAGCAGCTTGCTTTGTAAATTACCACACAGAGGCTTATATTAATTATAAATATTTGGCTATTAGCTCAGGCTTGTTACTAACTAACTCTTACACTTAAATTAACCCATAATTTTTATCTATGTTTAACCACATGGCTCATGGCTTGTTACTTCATTTTCTACATGTCTTGCTTCCTTGGTGGCTGGCCGGTATCTGCTCCGACTCCATCCTTCTTTATCTCTGTTTTCAGTTTGATTGTACCACCTAACCTTATTCTGCCTCGCCATTGGCCAAACACCTTTATTATTAACCAATGAGAACAACACATATTCACAGTGTCCAGAAGGACATCCCAAGCGTAAAGGGTAGCTGGCTGGACAGTAACTTAGGAAGAGAGTCAGCACTCATCAGTGCCAGGACAGGTACACAGTCTTTATAAAATGGGCAGCACTTCAGTATGAATCCATCTGTTGTGCGGTCCCTGAGCTGTGAGTACCCAGGAATGGTGTAGCTGTGACAACTTTTATATAGATTTCTGTAGTGACTATACCAATTTATATTCCAATTAGAGTGTCTTATCTTAGTCAGTGTTCTATTGCTGTGAAGAGATGCCATGACCACAGCAACTCTTATACAGGAAAGCATTTAATTGGGAGCTTGCTTACAGTTTCAGAGGCTTAGTCCACTATCATCATGGCAGTAAGCAGGCATGGTGCTGGATAGGTAGCTGAAATCTAATCCTAATCAAGAGAGAAACAGCCTGGCAAGGGCTTTTGAAATCCTAACACTCACCCCCAAGTGACACACTTCCTCCAACAAGGTCATACCTCCGAATTCTTCTAAACATTTAAACAGTTCCACTCTCTGGTGACTGAATATTCAAATATATGAGCCTATGTAGAACANTCTTATTCAAACCACCACATGTCTAAGGGTTTTTCCTTTGTAGAAGGTATGAGATTCTTGTGCACACAGGTAAGCACTAGGGAATCCAGGAAGGTTAAACATGCAGGCCTGTCTCTTCAAAGGAAGACTTTTACCTGTTTTCCACCTGAAGAGCTGGGAATGGATGTATTTTATAACCTGGTGATCTTTTGCTATCTGTAGGGCCAGGCTTCACCCGAATGCCCCAAAGGATTGTTTATCCCAGACTCCCCCTCCCTAGACCCTGAGTGTTGCTTCTCAGTCAATAAAACCTATCCTTCTGAGAGATGCAATTTACAAGCTTTGTTGTACACATGGGATTGAGTTAATTATTATCAGGAGACTTTCTTCCAAAATTGTGCTGTGCTTAAATATTGCTAAAATAAACAACCTGGTGTTAAACTGCAGATAATTGAGCCAACTAAGTCATGTTGAACCGGATCTCCTTCTTGCCTTTTGCAGATCATTTCTCTGCCGGCCCTGGTGTTTGCAGACATGATTACATTGAAACTCTTTACAAAGTACATATTGCCTCTTCCATCAAGATGTGTTCTGTTGATTCATAAACAATGCTCAGGATAAAGATAAGGGTCTAGAAGTTACTTAGGCTGTTGCAAATTGCAAGTGACAACTCTCAAACAGATGGGTTTACTGACTGAGAAGCAATGCTCAAGGTCTAGGGAAGGAGAGTCTGGGATAAACAAACACATCTTTTTTCACATCCTTGCCAGCACTTGTCATTAATTTTCTTTTCTTTTGTGACATGGTCTCACTGTGTAGTTCTGGCTGGCTGGGGACATCTTATGTAGAGTAGGCTGGCTTCAAACTCACAGTGATCCACCTACTTTGTCTCCTGAGTGCTGAAATAAAGGTGTGCATTGCCAGGCTCAGCCAGTGTTTTGATAACAGCCATTCTGGCTGAGGTGGGATGTAATCTCAAGGCTGATTTTTATCTTTGTTTATCCTTAGTTCAGGTGCCATGTTGGACACATGGAGGTCAGAGGACTTATTCTGTTGTCGTTAATTCTGGATCTCACGTTGTGAGGCTTATGTAGCAAGAGAGTTCATCTAAGAGACAAACTTTTTTGTTATTTTTTTCTTTTGAAAGTATTTCTACTTTCAAAGTATTTCTAGCCCATTTGCTGATCTGATGATGGGGGTGTTTACTTTTTTAAAGATATATTTGTATTTACATATATTTATTTGTATGTATATGTATTTGTCTGTCCCATGTAAGAGAGTACCCAAGGAGGTCAGAAGAGGGTATTGGGTAGCCCAGAGCTATAGTTACAGGTGGTTGTAAGTCACCTAATATGAGTGCTGGGAACTGAACTCTGGTCCTCTGGAAGAGCAGCAAGCACTCTTAACTACTGAACCATCTCTCCAGTTCCTGTATTTAAGTTTTGTATTGCTCTTTAAGTTGATTTTATTTTGTTATTTTTTTGTGTGTGGATGTTTTGCCTGCATATATGTCTGTGCATTATTTGCTCCTGGTGCTCAGGGAGGCCAGAAGAGGGCATTGGATTCCCTTGAACTAGAGTCATAGATGGTTGTAAGCTGCCATGTGGGTGATGGGAATCAAACCTGGGTCCTCTAGAAGATCAGGCTGTGTTCTTAATTGCTGAGCCATTGCTCCAGACCCTAAATTTCTTCCTAGAGTCTGGATTTTTAATTCCCTGTAGGAGTCTAGACTCCATTAAGTGAAGTGGGAAGACCCACTCTAAAAGTGAGTGGTACTATGACATAGGCCGGGTCCTGAACTGAATAAAAAGGAGAAAACAGGCTGAGCACCAGCATTCATCTCTTTTTGCCTCCAGACTGCACAGAATGCCACCAGCTGCCTCAGGCTCCTTTAGCCATGTCTTCTCCACCATGACTGTGAGCCACAGTAAATACTTTCCTCTCTCCTTAAACTGCTTTTGTCAGATATTCTGTGAAAGCAATGAGAAANGTAACTAATAGAGACATATACCTGGCAGGCTTCTTCCTGTTCTCTAGCGTGTCTCTTCACTCAGCTTTTTCTTCCATGTGATCCCATCGTCAATTCTTGGGATTTTTTTCCTGTGGTTTTGGCAGTGCATTGCTTATTCCTCTGGCAGATTCAGCATTTCAGTTTTTTCATTAAGGCTTTTGATTCTTTTCAGTTGATCTTTCTGCATGATGTGAGGGATGCCAACCATTCTTATATTTGTGAATATCCTGTTTTCCTAGTACCATGTGTTAAAGAGAGTGTCTCCTCCTGTCCTAGTTGGGATTACTATTGCTGAGATAAAACACCATAACCAAAAGCAAATTGGGAGGAAAAGGTTTATTTGGCTTACACTTCCAAAGAGCTGTTAATTACTGAAGGAACTCAAACGGCAGGAACCTGGAGGCAGGAACTGATGCAGAAGCCATGGAGGGGTGCTGCTCACTGGCTTGCTTTCCCTGGCTTGCTCAGCCTGCTTTCTTATAGAACCAGGACCACCAGCCCAGGGATGGTACCACCCACAATGAACTGGGCCCTCCCCAATCAATTACTAATTAAGAAAATGACCTACAGGCTTGTGTATAGCCCAATCTTGTGGAGACATTTTCTCAGTTAAGTTTCCCTCCTTTCCTTGTTTCAAGCTGACATAAAACTACAAGCACAGCCCCCTCCCTTAACATTGTGTTTACTTGTGATACTCTTGGAAAGGGTAAGTGGCAGTAACTGGATAAAATCTTTATTCCATATTCTCTATTCTGTTCNATTACATTCCATTGATCTGTGTCTTAGAGTTTCAGTTGCTGTGAAAAGACACCACCACCACAGCAACTCTTATAAAGGAAAACTTTTAATAGTGGTGGCTGGCTTACAGTTCAGAGGTTTAGTCCATTATCATCATGGCAGGAAGCAAGGCAGCATTCAGTCAGACCTGGTGCTGGAGTAGGAGCTCAGAGTTCTTACATCTTGACTCACAGGCAACAGAAAGTGGTCTGAGATATTGGGCATGGCCTGAGCATATATGAAACCTCAAAGACCACCTCTACAGTGACATACTTCCTCCAACAAGGCCATACCCACTCCAACAAGGCCACACCTCTTAATAGTGCCACTTCCTTTGGGGGCCATTTTCTTTCAAGCCACCACAGCCTACATATCTATTTTTATGCCAGTGCGATGTAGTGTTTGTCGCTATAGCTTTGCAGCATAGTTTGATATCAAGTATTATGATAACTCAAGCATTGTTCTTTCAGCTTAGGATTGCATTGGCTCTTTGGGGTCTCTTGTATTTCCATATCCATTTTAAGACTTTTTTCAAGTTCTGTGAAAAATTTCATTGGAATTTTAATGCAGATTGATCACTTCTAGCAATATTGTCATTTTTATAACATTAATTATGCCAATCCATGAGCATGAAGTCTTTTCATTTTCTTGTATTTCTCTCCTCAGTGTCTTTTTTTGTTAATTTTTTGTGTTTTGTTTTGAGACAGTGTCTTATTCTATAGCACAGGCTGGCCTTAGCCTCAAGAGTTCTGGGATTACCTGGCATGGTGGCACATGCCTTTAATCCTGGCACTCAGGAGGCAGAGACAGGCAGAAATCTGTGAGTTTGAGGCCAGTCTGGTTTACAGAGCAATTTCCAGAACAGCCAGGGTTGTTAACACAGAGAAACCCTATCTCAAAAAACAAAAAACAAACAAACAAGAGTTCTTGGATTACAGGCATAAGCCCCTATGCCCAGCTCTTTTGTGTATTGTTTTTATTGTAGAGGTAGGTATTTGACCTCCTTGGTTAGCTTTTCTTATAGGTATTTAAATTTCCTTGAAGCTACTGAATGGGAGAGTTTTCCCCGATTTCCTCCTAGGAAGTTCCATGTGTCTGTGAGGGGCACAGTAAAGTAACTGCCTACACTACTGCTCCATTGGAGTGGGGTTGGTTTTTTGTTTGTTTGTTTTATTTTATTTTATTTTTCAAGATAAGGTTTCTCTGTGTAGCCCTGGCTGTCCTGGAACTCACTCTTTAGACCAGGCTGGCCTCGAACTCAGAGATCTACCTGCCTCTGCCTTCTGAGTGCTGGGATTACAGGTGTGCACTGCCACTGCTGGGCTTGGGGTAGGTTTTTATTGTGGGTAAGAGAGAAAAGATTCAGAGGTATCTGGAAGAGTCCAGAGCAGAGAGAAAAGAAAGCTGACTGGGTATGGCCAGGGATGGGGAAATGGAGAAGTGCTGGGGAGAAGGAGTAGCAGAGATAGCAAGAGAGATCTAGGATGGACAAATCATGCTAATTATGAGGGGGGAGAGTAGTTAGTGGGAGGGACTCCTTTTGGTGATGGAAAACCTGTTTCACAAGCCCCTGAGGAATGCTGGCTTTTATTTTTATTATTTCCAGAAATATTATATAAATTATATATATATATAATATAATTATATACATAAATATGTATAATTATATATATATATAAATTATATATATAATATAAATTATTATATTTTATTATTTCCAGAAATCCTGTAGTCCAGCTTGAGCTCATGTCTAGATGTAGCCCAAGTTTCTCCAGTCCTACCCGGCCCCACAGTCCTGCAACTGTACACAGTAGTGTCTCCAAGCTGTGCAGCGTGCTGTATGGTGGATTTAGCTTTTGCTGTATAGACAAAAAAATAAAAAATAAAGAGGTTTCTGTGCTACATGCTGCTTGATGGAAGAATAGACCCACTGCTTCCCAGAGTTGGTGGTGAGCATGGTTCCTAGAGCTGGGAGTAAATGAACCTCCACCATGTTGGGAAGCTGAGGTGGGCGGAGTTAGCAGCCAGAGCTGCCGCTTCAATCTTAGCCACACTGCAGTTTGCAATGATCAGAAAAGGATTATAGATACACAATAAGACAGATTCAGATGGAATAAGACTATAAATGATATACAATATATGTAAAAATGTATGTAGGCTTGAAATAGAGAAAAAAGGAATATAGACAGTTATATAAAGAAATAAATAGTTTTAAAAAATAAAGTCTTTAAAGATACAATAAAAATAATATGAGGCCGGGCGGTGGTGGCACACGCCTTTAATCCCAGCACTCGGGAGGCAGAGGCAGGAGGATCTCTGTGAGTTTGAGGCCAGCCTGGGCTACCAAGTGAGTTCCAGGAAAGGCGCCAAAGCTACACAAAGAAACTGTGTCTCAAAAAACAAAACAAAACAAAAAAAAGTAGGACAGCTGATATTTTGGGGCTGGAGAGGTGGCTCAGCAGTTAAGAGAACTGACTCCTCTTCCAGAGGTTCTGAGTTCAATTCCCAGTACCCACATGGTGGCTCACAACCACCTGAAATGAGATCTGGTGCCATCTTCTGGCCTGCAAGGACACATGCAGGCATAATATTGTATACATAATAAATAAATCTTTAAATAAAAAAGAATAATATGAAGGTTAAGTTACATAAGGATGGAAATTACACAAAGAATTTNGATACTGTATATTATTATATTGTTTTGGGGATATTTAATTGCAGAAAGACATTTGATTATAGGGGCTACTAAGTTAAATCAATATGTGTATTTTAAAGGTATCTTGATTTCAAAATTTGGATCTAAGGATATGTTGCTTTGGAAAGGAAACTCTGCTTTTGTTTCCATAGGAAGCAAGAGGCTATGGATTTGTTCTAGATTGAGATGGATCAGATTTGATCTATCTAGATCTCTTGAACCTTAACAGATGGTACCTATCAACAAAGGTTATAGGTGGTCTTCCTAGGACCTGACCATTATCTCAGGATCCCCATAAGGTTGCCAGCACCCCCAACCAGCAGGAAGTAGTATAAGAAGCTATGCCCAAATTCCCTAAATATTGTTTATAAATGTTTATTTTTATTTAAAGGGGATTGATTATAAATGCAATCTCTTTCTAAAAAAGAGAAGGGGATAATATAAATATGATGGGATAAAAGGGTAGATTATTGAATCTGCTTTTAAATAGCAACAACTTGTTTAAAATGTTTTACATTTCTATGGATTTTAGTTTATTGATACAAATTTAAAGTTAATTTTGTTATACTATATGTTTTTCTACTCTTGTTTAAGGTACTATGTTTATGCAATTCATTTAAAATTATAATTCATAATTAAGAAATACAGATTAATAATTAGTCATCTATGATAATCACACTTATAGTCATGTTAGTGAAGTTTTCTAGGTATACATAGATATATTTCAATTAGGTAGGTAATCTTCAAACACTACAAAGACCTACAGAATATGGCATTTAAAATGTTTTAAGAACTTAGACTTTTCTGGGCAATGAGATATGTCTGCTTCTGGCATCACCAATTACTTCCAAGAAGATGATGGGCATCAAAGAAACTCCATATGGAGTTTGCTTTCTTTATGGCAAAAATAGCCATTTTGGCAAGAAACTGCTCTTGCCTGGACTGCTTGATAATATGTTGTATAAACTGGGCACATAGGACCCATAGGACAGTGACCACTAAACTTTGCCTAAACAGGGTGAGGTGGTCCTTCAGATTCCTGCTTCAGAGAGGAGACTGCCAGACATTCTATAGGACACAGGGAGAAGCAACTAAAAAACTCTAGACCTATGGGCTGAAGATGGATGCCCCAACATTGCAGAAGAACTTTGGGTGACTGTCCTGGCAGTCAACTGTCTCCGTCATTCTAGATTTTTTAGAAGTTGCTTACAATGCACTTTCTGTTTACTTAGGTAATATATCCTTCTGGGGTCTTTGATGGAATTGAAGACTAGGTAGTTATAGTTTTCCTTGGTTATGATAAAAAGTAAATTAGATATGGAAGTTTAGACTCACAGAAATAAGATATATAATATTTTCTATAATTTTGCTAAATACAAATAGACTAGATATTGTAACTGCTAAATNCAAATAGACTAGATATTGTTTGATAACTGTCCTATTATATGTAATTTTACTATGTTAAAGTTAGAACCTTCCTTTTTGATTAGACAGAAAAGAAGTGCTGTGGGATGTCTTTCTATATGCTGTAAATATGTGTTGCTCTGATTGGTTGATAAGTAAAGCTGCATTGGCCTATGGCAAGGCAGCTTAGAGGCAGGCAGGAAATCCAAACGGAGAGAAGAATATATACGGAGAGAAGAAAGGAGAGTGGGGCAGACACTGTGAGCCGCCATCAGGAGAAGCAAGATGTGAAAGTACCGGTAAGCCACAAAGCCACGTGACAATGCATAGATTAATAGAAATGGGCTGAGTTAAGTTGTAAGAGCTAGCTAGCAAGAAGCCTGAGCCAGTAGGCCATGAAATTTGCAATTAATATTAAGCCTCTGAGTGATTTTTTAAAAATATTTATTTATTATGTATATAGGGTTCTGCCTGTATGTATACCTGCAGGCCAGAAGAGGGCATCAAATCTCATTACAGATGGTTGTGAGCCACCATGTGGGAATTGAACTCAGGACCTCTGGAAGAACAGCCAGTGCTCTTAACCTCTGAGCCATCTCTTCAACCCTCTGAGTGGTTATTTTATAAGCAACTACGGGAACGTGGGCCAAGTGGGACCAGAGAAACATGGGACAGTGGGGCCAGGTGGGACTGAAGAAACTTATGGCTACATATAGGTATATGGGAGTTGGGGACCTAACAATATACACATAAAACAAGGCTATCTTTGGCTGGTGAGATGACTCAGCAAGCTTGCCACCAAGCCTGACAGCTGGAGTTCAATCTGAAGGATCCACGTGGTAGAAGGAGAAAATTGACTCCTGCAGGTTGGCTTCTGACCTCTACAATGTGCTGTGGTACACGCATGTTCTTTCACACAATTTTTTTTTTCTGGATGGGAAATGTCAACACAGTTTTGCTTTATAATGTTTCCTGTAGAAGATTTTAGAGCAATGCTTCTCAACTTTCATAAGACTGTGACCCTTTAATACAATTCCTCATGGTGTGGTGACTCCCCAAGCATAAAATTATTTTCATTACTACTCCATAGCTGTAATTTTGTTACTGCTATGAATCATAATGTAAACATCTGATATGCAGGATATCTGATATGCAACCCCTGTGAAAGGGCCGGTNGACCACCAAAGGGGTCAAGACCCACAGGTTGAGAACCTCTGCTTTAGAAGGAAGTACNTATGNAGCTACAGGTTTAATATGGACACCAACTCACAGCTAGAAGCTTTACTGTTTTCTTTTCAGGGCTTATATTTGTTTTGGAAAATAGCCCTCTGTTTTTTGTAAAGTGGTTAAACAGACGTGGGTCCCCTGGTTTGCCTTGTGGGTAAGACCTAAACTTCTTGTTCTGCATACAGAGCTGTGGGACCCACCTAAGTAGCTTCTCCTCCTGTTTATCTTGAGTTAGTTGTCATAAAACCACAAGTTCCATTATGAGGGTCCGACCTTCTTGACCTTCTCTAATCCNAACTACTTTCCAGGGCCCCCTGGAAATACCATTAACACTCACCCTCAAATACCATTAACATGAACTTGAGAATTGGGTTTCTAACACTTGAACTTTGGGGGCAGCACATACTAACCANAGCACCTTTTGATCCCCAGTGGCTTTGTAGGGTTATTAAAAAGCAAATGTATGCTCAACCTGCCATTTTCAAATCAAAANATTTTGTTTGTTTGTTTGTTTTGAGTCCAGGTCTCACTATGTAGACCAGCTGGCCTCAAACTCATAAAAATCCACCTGCCTCTGGNTTTACTGGGATTAAAGATTTGTGGTACCACACCCATCTCAAAGCATGTACTTTTAAGGGCTTATTCTGTTATGCCCTGCAAGCNATTTCTCTGAGAAGACACCACATATTAACTAGTAATATTCAACATAGAGAGAAGGTTGCAAAATCAAAATCAAAGATTCAACTTCAGAATGTTGTAGATGCTTNGCAGTATGGATTGGGGGCATTTGGTGACATCTGTCTTATTTCATGGCTTTGGGAAGAATTTGGAAATGGTTTTTCCAGGAAAGCTCGGATAAACTCAAGAAGGAAAACCCATGCNATGTATCAAGAATGAGCATAATATTTTAAATTAATCTCAAAAGGCTAATCCCTCGATATAGTATCTCTTTAGCTTTTAATCCAGTAATAGACTTTCCCATTTGCCTATAAAATAACACTTGAACCTGCAGAGGAGGGATGGAATTAAAGATGTCTATGGGATTTACAAATCCAGCCCTTCTGGTTGGAGCAGAGTTCNGCAAGTGGGTCCTCTGGAAGGAAGCTTTTCCTTTCATTAGCAATGTTACTAAAGCAGCATGAACAGCAGGACTGATTTTAGGGAAAACTAATCTCTAAATTTGAATTCTCATGATACTNAGAGGGAAGAGATGTAAGAACTTTCTGAATAATTACNTNTGCTCCCAGAACTGTGTAGTATCTCAGCCACCAATCTCCTCTTCACAAACGGGAACGAGGGAGGAGGTTGGGAGTTGGATGAAGATCCTGGGGCACAGTGGTCAGAGAAATGTAGGTGAATGTTTTGTCTGGGTCCCGCCAGGCCCCACGCGGTCCAGCCCAC
>LZPO01075968.1:31512-47865 GCA_001675575.1 Neotoma lepida | reverse complement strand
CTCTCTCTCTCTCTCTCTCTCTCTCTCTGGTGATATATTGTGTACCCCAATAAAGCTTGCCTGGGGATCAGGAGACAAAGCCAGCCACTATATTAAACATAGAGGTCAGGCAGTGGTATCACATGCCTTTAATCTTAGCACTTGGGAGGCAGAGATCCAGCTGGATCTCTGTGAGTTCAAGGACACACTGGGAACAGAGTCAGGTGTGGTGGCACATGCCTTTAATCCCAGCACTAGGAAAGAAGTAAGATGGCAGGGCACAGAAAGGTATATAAACTTGAGTAAATAGGAAGTCTCTGTCTTTAGACTGAGGATTTCATAGAGGTAAGAACTTGTGGCTGGCTTGCTTCTCTGATCTTTCAGCTTTCACTCCAATATCTGGCTCTGGGTTTTCTATTAATAAGACTGTTTAGCAATTTGTGTTACACTTCTTTCTTCCTTCCTTCCTTTCTTCCTTCCTTCCTTCCTTCCTTCCTTCCTTCCTTCCTTCCTTCCTTCCTTCCTTTTTTTCTTTTTTTCTTTCTTTCTTTTTTTGGTTTTGTTTTTCAAAACAGGATTTCTCTGTGTAGCCTTGCTTGTTCTGGAGCTTGATCTGTAGCCCAGGCTGGCCTCAAACTCTCAGAGATTCCTCTGCCTACTTCTGCCTCCCAAGTCCTGGGACTACAACCACTCAGCTCCAATACTGATTTCTTAAGATTTACTTTTATTCTGTGTATGAGTGATTTGTCTGCATGTCCCTACTTGCACTATATTTATACATGGAACTGGAGCTAAGGATGGTAAGTGGCCATATGAGTGTTGACAACAGAACCCTGGTTCTCTGCAAGAGCAGCAAGTGCTCTTAATGGTCCAGCCATCTCTTCAGCCCCTTAAATACTGATTTTAATTGTATTGTTTAAAAGAATTTAGGTTTTAAAATAAGAAAAGTCAACAGCGCCAACCATTTCACCTTGAAAATACCAGATACTTTAAAAATAAAAAGTAGCCCAAATTATTGTGATAGGTTAGAGCCTGCTGGCCTCACCACAGTTTAATCAGCCAGCCAAAGATGCCTGGGGCTGATTAAACTGATTCTGACATGCTCAAGCTTCAGGAGGAACATGCCAACTGGCCCCAAGAAGAGTTTATGAGCTAATATATAGCAGCAGAACCTAACATTCCAGAACTTCCTTAGTCTTAAGCATACTCATTTTAATAAAACATTTAATTTTCAATAGGAGTTAGATTTATTTTCAAGTTAGTCTTATCTTGAAAGTCTTGCTTATTTATGTATACATACATGTATGTGTGTGTGTATACATGTGTGTGTATGTATGTATATATTTTTGAGACAGGGTCTCATGTATTCCAGACTTACCTGAAATTGTTATGTAATTGAAGATGACCTTGAACATCTTATCTTTCCACCTCCACCTCCCAGGTCCTAGGATTATAGGCATGTGCCACCACAGCCAGGTTATAGATTGTGATGGGTGAAACCCAGGGTCTCCTGCATGCCAGGTAAGTCCTCTACCAACTGGATTCCATCCCAACCCCAAAGCCTCGCTGTTTAGGAGTGTAAAATGGTACAGCCACTCTGGAAAATAGTTTAATGGGTTTTGTTGCTTTAAAAGATATTTTTTATTATTATTTTCATAGTGCGTCTGTTTGTATCTATGGGTAGGTATGTGCATGTGAGTGCAAGTGCCTATGGAATCCAGAATAGGTGTCAGATTCCTTGGAGTTGGAGTTACAAGCAGCTGTCAGTAGCCTAATGTGCATGCTGGGAATTGAACTCAGGTCCTCTGCAAGAGTATTATGCATTCTTAACTGCTGAGACATCTCTCCAGCCCCCTTGTTTTTCAATAAAACTATATGAGCAATGACCATATAACAAAATAATTACATTCTACAGCATTTATTTTAGATTAATGAAACTTCTGTTCATACAAAAATAGCTACAGGAATGTTCACTGAAGCTTAATTTAAAAAAAAGTAAAAGCTGTCTCCCCATAGATGTTTAAAAAGACTGTGGTGCATTTATAACACATTAAAAAATATATGTAGGCATGAACTACCTACATACAATTGCACTNTTTTCAAGGGAATTATTCTGATTGTATGATTCACATACAGAGCATTCTTTTTTTCTCTTTTTTAAAGTTTTTTTTTGGGGGGTTGGTTTTTATTTTTTCAAGACAGGATTTCTCTGTGTAGCCCTGGCTGTCCTAGAACTTACTTTGTAGACCAGGCTGGACTGAAACTCAGAGATCTGCCTGCCTCTGCCTCTGCTAGGATTAAAGGTGTGTGCCAACACCACNNGACTCTCTTTAAAAGTTTTAACCATTTATTCATTGTGTGTATGTGTGTGACTGTGTGTCTGTGTTCTCAAGTGCCATAATTTGTGGGACCTTCCACCATGTGGAACCCAGAGGCCTTGGTGTCAAGAACTCAAAGCACATTTCACCCAACCCCTTCTCGCTCTTGAGACAAGGTATTGGTATGTGGCCAAGGCTGGCCTAGAACTCTGTCTTCTGAGACCTGTGGTTTCAGGTGTGTAACATTACAGCTCCAACTTCCACTTACATAACTGAAAAGTTTTTGCACCCCATAAGCCTCTCCGCTGACCCAGCAATCCAAATCAGACCAAATCAGACCGAATTAGAAAAAGCCCCAGTTTAATAGGCAAAGTGTTCCTGGGTGATTCCTGGTCCCCCAGAGAGGAGACAGGGACTAGAGACGAAAAAGCCACATGTCTGTTTTCTGGGGTACAGTTTAAATATCCTGTGTGAGTGGTCTTGAGCATCTCTGGGTGACAAGCCCTGTTTGGTGAGACTCTCTGAGGGGCAGGGTATGGGTAGAGAAGTGGATCTTCCACCAGAACATTCCACACTCTTTGGGTATAGGATACCAGGGTGCCAGGGGCTGAGGTGGAGCTTCCATCAGAACAATAACATTCTTGAAATGTCAAATGGTGTGGACCAAATGGCAACCATTGCTGCTCGACAAAGTTCTAACATTTCAACTTTTCAGTCACAATTCCCCAGCACCTTTTTACTTTGATTTTTAATGATTCCCACTATTTTGCCTTTCCCTTTGAGAAATTTTGTGTAGGCTTTGAAAGATGAAAATGTATACAATGGCAGTCTCTTTAAACAAAATAATTCTTTGGAAAAATCCCTGCCACTGTGGAACCATATAGAATGATAACTCTGACTACTGTTAATTCCACTGCTCCAGAATAAGACGACTACCACAGCTGAAAGCCAAATTTGAAGCAAGCTTTAATTAAATACTAAATTAAATTTTTAAATTTAACTATATTAACTAAATATATTTATATTTATATATTTATATATATAAATATATATTTTATATATATATATATAAGAGTTATCAATGACCCTCGATTACTAATTTCTGGGTTTTGTTGTTGTTGATGGTGGTGGTGGTGTGTGTGTGGGGGTGCTCCTTTTTGGTTTTCCTAGTGTGAGATTATTTATTTTCAGTGTCTTCGTGGGCATAGTTAACCTCCTTGGGTTGGTGTTTTCCTTCTAGTGCCTTCTGTAGGGCTGGATTTATGGATAGTTGTTTAAATTTGACTTTATCATGGAATATATATATTATATATATTTAACTAAAATATAACTATAATTAACTAAATTAATATTTAATTAAATATTAAATTAAATTAAATACAAGTGGATGGGCTCTGGCCAGGTCCATACCCAGGTTCCTTGGAAATGGCCCTGAAGCAAATTTTGCAAGGCTTAAGAAGGAAAACCCAACCAGGTGGTGGTGGTGCATGCCTTTAATCCCAGCACTTGGGAGGCAGAGGTGCAGGGGAGCCCAAAACAGCTTGAGCACACAACTGCCATAACAGGCTTAGAGGCTCAGACACAACTGCTATGACAGGCTTACTGGTAGGCAACACTTGGATCCAGGAAAAGCCATAAGCTGACACCGCCCAGGGATCCACCCAGGAATGGGCCAGGGATGGGGAAGTACCTGACATCCCAAACACATCAACCATTAGATAAGGTTAGATAAGATGGCCAGATGTCCCTGAGCCTAGTACACACCTATTTCTCCTTTTTGCTGAGATAGCCCCAGACAAATGTCAGCCAATCATCGTCCTGAACACTGGAAATCCCTTCATCCCAACCTCTGCTATGATAAAAAACCCACTCCATCTGGGCTCTGGCCTTTCTGCTCTCACCACTTCATTAGACAGACAGAGAGACAAAGCTTGGGCTTGAATAAAGGTTCTTTGCTATTATATACGGGATTCGGTCTCTGTGGTGGTCTTTTGGGGGTCCCCAAAATCTGGGCATAGCAGAGGCAGGTGGATCTCAGTGAGTTCGAGGCCAGCCTGAAAGTTCCAGAACAACCAGAACTGTTACACACAGAGAAGTCCTGTCTAGAAACCTCACCGCCACCCCACCCCACCCAAAAAAGAAGGAAAACCCATAATTCATTGCAGTTCCCATCAGGTCCAATCAGGGGCAAGTGTATATCCTGACATATTTCTTACCTACATACCTCCTACCCACAGGTGATAACAAGCACATCCGGTGGAGATGGGTCAAACAAACTTGTTTAGGGGAGTGAAAACATGTGGCCTCCAGCATTTCATGAACTCTCTGTCCTTGGGCCTTGCAGATCAGAGGCATTTTTGTTTCATGCATCTCTTAGGCATAGTAATTACAACTTAAAATTTAACTTTGGCTCTCACAAAGGATCATTTTCAAACTTAAAAGAAATTGAATGCATAACAATGAAACCAGAAAACCGCTGAGAAAAATCATAAGAAAATTATTTTTAAAAGTTTAATTAAATGACCTGGTCTACAGAACGAGTTCCAGGACAGCCAAAGCCACACAGACAAACACTGTCTCCAAAACAAAACAAACAAAAATTAATTGATTGATTTCATGTGTTTTGTCTGCATGTATGTCTATGCACCATATGTGTGCCTGGTTGCCATTGAGGCCAGAAGAAGACACTGGATCCCCTGGAACTGGACAGTTGAGTATTGCCATGTGGGTGCTGGGAATCTAATCTGGGTCCTCTAGGTAGCCCAGGCTGGCCTTGAACTCATGGCACTCCTCTTGCCTGAGCCTCCTGAGTGCTGAAATTGCCAGTGTGAACCACTATCCCTGACTCTTGGCTGTTTCTTCCTCCTTCTTTTTGGTTTTTCAGGACAGGGTTTCTTTGTGTACCCCTCGCTGTCCTGGAACTCGCTCTGTAAACCAGGCTGGCCTTGAACTTACAGAGATACACCTGCCTAAGTCAAAGAAGTACATTGAAATATGCGTTCATGATCTGCCCAGTCATTTGATGTTTTCCCTCTGAATGTNCCTTTGCTCTGCCTGTCTGAGTCACTTGGTTCTGTATAAATCTTCCCATTTTACATCTCAAGAACTATTTTTTTTTTCTTACTTGCATGACTACCAGTTGCTAGCCTGGTAATACTAAAGGTCTGTCCTCCTTCCCTCCCTCCCCCCCTCCCTCCCTCCCTTCCCTTTTTCCTTTCTTCCTCTCTCTGTTTCCATCTCTGTCTCTGTCTATAGAGTCTCTTCCTCCCACCTTGCCTCTCTTTTTAATTGACAAAGCCCTGATTTATATGAGGTGTAGGGGAATCTGCTGGGGCTAACTTCATTTCTTTTAAAGATAGAACAATGTCCAGTAGTGGTAGATGCCACATGTGGAAGGAGTATCAGAAGTTCAGAGTCATCCTTAGCTACATCATGAATTTGAAGCCAGAAGTTGGGCTACCTGAGACTTTGCCTCAAAACCAAAACCAAACAAATAGCCCCCAAGCAAACAACAACAAAAGATATGCCTACAGTGCCTCAGTCAGGCTCTTTACCTGTAATGTGGAATAGCTCCACTCTGAGAGAAGTGAGATATAAAATGACACAGTCAGCTGGGTTTAATCCTTTAATCTTAACCTGCCTTTAATTCCAGTAGTCAGCATTCTGAGGCAGGAGAATGGTGAGTTCAAGGCCAGCCTGGGTTGCATTTAGACAGTCTGTCTCCAGAATCCCAAAACAAAACCAAGCAAAACAACAAAAACTAAAACGAAGAAGCAAGGCATAATGAAAACTTTAAACTTTATATTAGTCCTTTGCAAGTTATGGATTTAGTGGCTAGGGAAATGGCTCAGTGGTTAACGTGCTTGCTGTGCAAGCTTGAGGACTGGAGTTGGGGAGCCATATTAAAAAGGAAGAGGAAGGCTGGAGAGATGGCTCAGTGGTTAGAGTTCTTGTTGCTCTTGCAGAGGACCTGGGTTTAATATCTAGTACCACATGCTGGTCCTCAACTGCTACGGGCCGCAGGAATATATTATAAGAACTCAGCTGGTTATAGCAAAGCCACTACCTGTAGGGATCAAGGAATTCCTTCAGAGGAAGCCAAATTCCAGGGAGTATTTGGTGCTATTTGGCTTGTTATGTATTAGCTGTTTTCTGTTATGAATATCATGGGTGCCTTCATAGCTTTCCCAATTGATTTTTTCCTAAGAATAACTACAGTGTGGGCTGATCACTCTTTGGACATATACTCCTGAGGTACTTGGAAAGCAAAGCTACTTCAGGAAAGATCTCTTCCCTCAGGCCCATCCCTTTCTCCTTTTAGCACTAAAATCAGGTATCTCCCTTAGCCACATTCCAGGACTAACAGAAATAACAGTCCAGACCACCACATAATAAAATTCCTGAATTAAGGTAAATTCCTCACAGAGACACCACCTAGGTCAGGTGGACCCTAAGTAATAGCTTTGCACAATTTAGCTCGGACCCTCCTTTTCACAACCTTTCTAACTTTGTAGACCCCCTGACTCAACTAACCACCTCTAGGAATGTGGATTGAGCACATAAATTCCCCTTTTGATATACTAACTGATATCAGCCCTCAGCTGCCCTCCTCCTTTAACCACTCCATTCTCAGGTTATAAAAGAAAGCCTGACAATCACTGCCCCAGGAAAACTCTTACCTGCCTTTATGACCTTGCAGGGATTCAGTCCTGGTGACCTGGCTGTAGGGAGAAGATTGCCTTACTTGGGTTTATAACAATATAGCTCACAGAACTGGATGACAGAGGACAGAGAGGTNTAAGGACGGAGAGGAGGATATAGGACTGGAGAACTTGAGGACGGGATGGAAGATGAGAAAGAGCCAGATGGTGTTATGCCCAGATTAGGACCCCCTAAGACCACCAGAGACTGAGGATGTCCAGAATGCAACAGCAAGGTTTATTCTCTCGAAATATAAGCCAGGCAGGGAGATCCCGTCTGCAGTGCTCTGAGGCAAGACAGAGAGGAGATCTGTCCTTGCTTTGTGAGCTTAACTTTTTAAAGGCAAAAGTCACAAGATTTCTCAAAGAGGAGGGGAGTTAGTACGGGTTTATTTTTTTACTAGCTTACTCTTAGGAATTTCTACAGTTCCTTTGGCTTATCTCTGCTTACTTTTAGGAATTTCTTCAGTTCCTGAATTATCTAGTTATTTCATCCTTAAGTTTGACCTGTTTGTTTGTCACAAGACTTCTCCTATAGACTATCTCCGGAGTTGGGACATTCTGTGGTTAATCAGTTGCTTTCAGATAGCCCTCTGGGCATCCTGACTTTTGTGACTTTGTACTGTTTCAATTCCTGGAGCCTCTTGTCAGCATTTCTAGGAGGCTCAGAACTCAGGCCTATTTCTTTTAGTTCAAGCAGAGGCTGTTAGTTTAATATTATTTTTGAGTGAGGGTCTTATTTTTTAATGAGGGTCCTTCAATGGGAAAGTACTAGACGGGTAAGGACAAGATGAGAAGGACCCAGAAGAGGCAGAATTAAGAGGAGAGAANTAAGATAGAACTCAGAGGGGACAATACATAAATATAGAGAGAATTAAACAAAAAGGAACTTGGAATGAGAACAGAACTGAAGCTGTGTAGATAGGNTTCTATGCCAGAGAAATAAAGTAGACGAACATAGAGCTCAGTGTATTTAGATTCATTTCCCGAACATTAATCTCACCGTTGTGTAGTTTTCCTTCTGGGCCCCTGGGAAGTATAATATTAATAAGGCAGGTCCATTTAATATTATACAAGACTCAACCATCCATAATTCCTACCTAGAGGATCTGATGTCCTCTTCTGGCTTTTGTGGAAGCCATACATGTTATTAATCCTAGCCACTTCTGTAGTCACATGACTGCCCACACACTGTCAGCAGTCAGGCAAAATGCTTAGTCACTCCAGGGCCTTACGTCCTATGCAATCTGTAATCTGTGTGCATCATAGTCACATAATCTGCATGCAGCATGATCACATAATCTATGAGCATTCGTGGCATAGCTATGTAAGCCCATATACACATGCACGAAGTGACCTATAAAAGCAGGCTCTACCTGCTCCCCGCTCTCTCTCCTCTCTAGACGTAGCACACACTTCTCCCCCACATACACCTTTCTTTTCAGTAGGCCTACCCACCTCCACCCTTTCCCTTCCCTAATAAAAACTCTTATAGTGGGTTCCTTTGTACATCATGTTTTCTTGTGCCCGGTAAATAATGTAGCCAAATAAATAACATTGGTGCCATGACCAAAGGCCCTCCCGGTGCCCTGCAGCAGATCCTGAGCCAAGGTGGGTTCATCTGCAACTGCCCACTTTCCATCTACCCGGCCTCCAGATCACTTTGCACAACACCGGCTACTTCAATTGCAGTTTGAGGCCTCGTTTTCATTTATTTCTCATCTCTTGGACCCTCATCCTCAGGCTACCACCCTGGCCCTCGCTCTTTGCTTGATGGAACACTGAGGGACTTGTGCCATTATTGATCCTCACTTAATCTCTGGGGTGCCTGAGATATTATAGCNATTGGATTTCATTTATTTTTTTATTTTATTTTATTTTTTTCTTTTTTTTTTTTCTCTCTGCCACAGCCACGGGAAATATGGTCTCCAATCCCATAAGCCCTGCATCTCCTCTGGGATACACCTCAGCACTAAAAAATGCCCTAAATATCCCTTTGATAACAAAAAAATGGCCACCTAATGGCTCATTGGACCCCAATATTTTGCAGGAGTTATCTAACTTCTGTCAGCGAATGGGCAAATGGAAAGAGTTACCTTATATCCAAGCTTTTCTCTATCTCAGCTCCAAACCCTCTCTCCTTGATTCCTATTCATCTGCCCACATGCTCCTAGCTATGGAACCACAACCTGAGGAACCTCTCACTACTACTGTAGACCCTGCTAATGAACTCCCACCTTTCTGACCTCCCACTCCTTTCTCCACAACTATTCCTTTAGCTCCTCCAGCCCCCTCCTCCTCTCTGGTACTGGCCACTCCAACTGCCTGACTCTGACTCCCACCTTTACCTCTCCTGTCACAAGTTCTCTGGCTGCTAAGGACCCCATCCAAGTCAAACCAACCCGGTGGCCATCCTCCCTGTGCGAGAGGTAGCCAGGGTAAATGGACTGGTTAAGGTACATGTCCCTTTCTCACTGGCAGAACTTTCTCAGATAGAAAAGAAACTGGGTTCTTATACATCCAATGCTACCTCTTTTATTAAACAATTCGATATATCATCCAATCCTATAGTCTCATCTTTCATGATACATACATGATCCTTACTAAGAACCTACTTCCTGAGGAGCACAGATGAGTCTGGGAACAGGCTAGGATACATGCAGACAAGGTCCAGCAGACTAGGAACAGGCTAGGATACATGCAGACAAGGTCCAGCAGACTAACGCAGTGCATCCTCCTGGAACTAAGGCAGTCCTTGATTGGGATCCATGGTAGGAATATAATACCCCAGGTGGATCCCCAGCTAGGGATCAGTTTATGACCTATCTCCTAGCAGGTCTTTGTAGGGCTGCCCTCAAACCAGTAAACTATGAAAAGTTTCAAGACGTAGTTCTGGACAGACAAGAAAATCCATCCCAATTTCTAGAATGACTGACAAAGGCCCTCTTACAGTATAGTAATCTAGATCCTGAGAGCCCAGAGGGCACGCAGCTCCTTATGACCCATTTCTTTTTGCAGAGCTTCCCCAACATTAGGGCCAAACTTAAGTGTCTGGAGAGAGGGCCCCTGACGTCACAGGCAGAAGTCTTAGCGCTGGCATTTAAGGTGTACCATGGGAGAGATGAGAGAGATGGCTCAGTGGTTAAAAGCACTCGCTGCTCTTCCAGAGGTCCTGAGTTCAATTCCCAGCAACCACCTGGTGGCTTACAACCATCTGTAATGAGATCTGACGCCCTCTTCTGGTCTGCAGGCAGGCATAATGCAGACAGAACACTGTATACATAATAAATAAAATCTTAAATTAAAAAAAAATAGAGAAAGCCCATAGACAGGAATACCAAATGCTGGCCAAGGCCACCTGACCAGCCACCCTAGGGCCCCTAGGCCCTTGTTTTAAATGTGGTCGAGAAGGCCATTGGGCTCTACTTGCCCTGCCCCACATGGACCACCATAGCCATATCCAAAGGGACATTGGTCAGTTGACTGCCCCTGTTCACCTCATGGCATGGTGACATCAAATGCAGACCACCTTCCAGCCAACCTTCTAGGTTTGGCCATGGATGATTGAAGGTGCCCAGGCTTTAGCCCAACAACTGTCATCGTCCACAGGGAGCTTCAGGTAGCCATTACAGTATTGGGATGATCCACTTCCTTCCTTGTGGACACTAGGGCCACTTACTTGGTCCTGAAGGAGTTTTGGGGACCTACCTCTCCTTCTTGTCTCCCTATTGTTGGGGTAGGGGGACAGCCTTACCTATCTCATCAGACCACACCACTTAATTATATTTTCAGGGGTATCTCTTTTATATTTTAGCCAAGGTAGGAGCTTCCATTTCATTTGCTCCCCCCATTCACCTGACCCCAGACTCGCCAGCAGCTCCTCTTCTCCTCCTAGCCTTTTACCCTACCCCCAACCCAGGGGAATTCCTCCTCATACACGGTGACACAAACAGGGTCATGCTCTCTTAAGTTCCAGAGGACATCGACATCAATTGCCTTGTCTCCAATTCCAGAAGAATGAGGTTTTATCCACAACCATATTCAATCCCACTGGATTGGGAACCCCATATGTTTTTCTTCCTGATTCCCTCTCCACATTCTCCTGTCTCTACAGACCACATGCTGCTTCATCAGTTTCCCTCTGTGTCTCTAATAACATTCAAATTTCTAATTAACTACTCAGCTAACTGTTACAGGACCACCATGAGCCATAGAGCCAGAAGTACAAGGACCATCAAGTATACCCAGGTGGTATGAAACAGTAACACTGAGGAGGTATTCACAGTTAGGTTTTAGGCAGCGCTCTTACTCTGCGAGGAAAAGTCACAAAACATAGCAAGCCCACTAACAAGAGTTTTATTAAGAGAGATGGAGGGGCTGGAGAGATGGCTCAGAGGTTAAGAGCACTGGCTGTTCTTCCAGAGGTCCTGAGTTCAATTCCCAGCAACCACATGGTGGCTCACAACCATGTGTAATGATATCTTGCACCCTCTTCTATATGCATAATAAATAAATCTTTAAAAAAAGAGAGAGAGAGATGGAAACAAAAAGAGAGAGAAGGGTACATGGGACCCCGCTTTTTTTTTACTGATTGGAAAGATTTAATAGATTTTAAAATAGCAAAAACTGACAACCCTTTGGCTTTGTTTCTCTCAAATACCAAAAAGTATTCTCATTTATGCACCATTACTATGAAAAGGGAACCTGGATTTTGGTCTACAACATAAAAAATGAAACATTTCACAAGAGAACCATCACAGCAATGGCATTATTTCTCAATTAAAGATGAGAAAACAGGATTTCAACACCATACATGTTTTTGCTTCTCTTTATTTGAGGCAAAATTAACATTCAATGACATGTACTATTTGATGAGCTTTGACAAATGTCCTGAGCCATTTACATATCCCAATGTAGATTTAAGTATTTCAACACTGGACAGTTTCTATGCATGGGACTACTTTTTAAAGGCTGGCCCATGCATGTGGCTACTCCACACATGCACATAGGTTACATGGTCACGCTGCATGTGATTATGTGACCACATAGCACATGGATTTACATAGGATGCATGACCCAGAAATGACCTGGGTGGGAATGACTGTCCTGCCAGAGCATATGTGATTGTGGGGGCGTGACTGTCATTCCAGACTCTTTTTTTCATAGAAGACTGCAGACGAGCGAGTATGGGGGCACTGTGTCTCCCAAAACTGCTTCCAGCTGACTTGATGGGTGTTGGTTCTTGGGGGGTAGGGAAGGGGGCTTCTGAAGTAGCCAAGACGTCCTGGTGTGGTGGATTGTTGTCTGTTGCCTTGGGGATGTCCATATCTCTCATCTTGGGACTGCTGTGGCTGCTTCAGTCTAAAAAGGGTGTTATTCTGAAGCAGATCCAATCTATCCAGATGAATTCAAGCTGGTTTCTGGAGCTGGTAGAGTCCTGCAACTGGATAATGACAGGGGGGTGGTGCCTAGTGATAGAAGTGTTCTGGGTGTCCCAGACTTTGGGGGCCACCTGGAAAGCTGGCAAGGAAAATGAACTGTTAGAGTTAGTAGGGTGGATGGCTAGGAGGAGGAGGAGAGGAGCTGCTGGCGAGTCTGGGGTGAGGTGAATGTGGGGAGCAAATGAAATAGAACCTCCCAGTTTGGCTAAAACATCTCTTCCCATTAGAGGTACAGGGTAGCTTGGCACCACTAAAAATGTATGTGTAAGAGGAATGCCCTGGGTGGAGTCTGAGGAGGTAGGTAAGGCTGTCCTTCTACCCCGACAATAGGGAGGCGAGAAGGAAAAGTCAGATCCCCGAACTCTCTTAGGACTGAATAGGTGTCTCTAGTGTCCACAAGGAAAGATATGGGTCGCCCAGCCACTATTATGATTACCCTGGGTTCCCTGTGTGAGACTGGCATGGCTGGGCTGGGAACTGGGCAGCTTCAATCATCCTCGATCAAAGCTAAACCCAGGAGGTCAGCTGGGGGTTAATCCTGATCTATTGACCCCATGCTACCACGTGCATGGGGGCAGTCAACAGACCAATGCCCCTCTAGGTGGCATCTTGGACAAGGCCCTGGTGGTGGCCCATGGGGGGCTTGGCGGGTAGCTTTGCAGGAAGCAGTACAAGCCCGAGCCCAATTGCCTTCTTGCCCACAATTGAAACCGGGACCCAACGGCAGCTTTCAGGGAACCAATTGGATAGCATGTGCCAGCATTTAGCAGTTCTGTTTTGGGGCCTTTTCAGTTCTGTCTGTGGAGTCAAGGGGCCTTTCCCCAAATGTTTAAGCTTAACCCTAATGTTGGGAAAGCTCTGTGAGACAAAGTGGGTCATAAGTAGCTGCTTGCCCTCTGGGCTCTCAGGATCCAGGCTCATATACTGGAGGAGAGCCTTTGGAAGCCATTCCAAAAAATTAGACAGGTTTTCATTTTTATCCTGAATAAAATTTTAGTTTTTCATAGTTTACTGGCTTTAGGGCAGGCTNACGGAGGCCTGCCAGGAGGCAGGTGATGAATCTATCTCTGGCTAGAGACCCGCCCTGAGTATTATAATCCCAATGTGGGTCTATGTCCAGAACTGTCTCAGCCCCTGGAGGGCGGGTGGGGTTAGTCTGGTGTGTCTCATCTGTATGTGTCCTTGCCTGTTCCCACACGTATCTGTGATCCTCAGGAAGTAAGTTATTAGCAAGTATCATATATACATCATGAAAGATTAGACTATAAGATTGAGTAATATATTGAAATTGATTAATAAAGGAAGTAGAATTAGAGGTATAGGGACCCAGTTTCTGTTCTATCTGAGAGAGTTCTGAAAGAGAGAATGGGACATGAACTTTTACCAGTCCATCCTCCCTGGCTACCTCTTGCAAGGGGAGAATGGTCTGCGGGTTAGCCTGGCTGAGGTCAGATCCCTTAATCAGTTCGAGAGCAGGTAGTGGGAAGTGTGAAAGTTGGAGCCAAAGGCGGGCTTTTGGAAGCACCTGGTACCGGAGGAGAAGAAGCCGAAGAGAAGGAAGCTGGAGAAGCCGAAGGAGTAGCATTTACCACCCTGTCGGGTCAGTGAAATCTGTAGGCTGTACGCAGCCTGAGGATGCAGTGGGTCTGACAGCGAAAAATATAGCACAAACTGCAAACATAGGAGACAGGCAGAAATCTAAGCCCACTTTGAGGGTGCGCCCCCAGCCTCAGAGATACCAGTGAGACGCCAGATGATAATAGTCATTCCCACGGGTCCAAGAGGCTGTTTAAGCTGCCCTGGGGGGTGGGGGGTAGACTCACCAATCAGAGGACCAGTATTGTGTGTAGAAATCTGGCAACCAGGCAAATGGAAGGTGGGCTGTCGTGGTCGGGGCAGAACCTCAGCACAGGTTTCCAGATTCCCAGGTGCAGGGTGCCAGGAGGGCCCGGTTGGCACAGCACCAGATGTTAGGTTTTAGGCGGCATTCTTACCCTGCAAGGAAAAGTCACAAAGCACGGCAAACCTGCTAACAAGAGTTTTATTAAGAGAGATGGAAACAAAAGGAGAGAATACACAGGCCTGTGGAGAGAGAGAGAGAAGGGCACACGGGACCTGCTTTTTAAAGGCTGGCCCACACATGTGTACTTGGGTCCACATGGCTACTCTACGCATGCGCATAGGTTACATGGTTGCGCTGCGAGTGATTACATAGTGCATGATTACATACCACGTAGTGCATGGATTTATGTAGGACGCATGACCCGGAAATGACCTGGGTGGGAATGACTGTCCCGCCAAAGCATGCGCCATCATGGGAGCGTGACTATCATTCACAGCCCCCAGACTCCAAAGGGTCTGGACTCTGCAAAAACAGACTTTAATGTAACAGTTTATTACTGTTAAATGCCCACAGCAATCAGTCACCTGTGTCTCCTGGATGCTAAAGTGATACTGAGATAAGGAAAGGAAACAGGTGCCTTAAGGTCTGTCTCAGGTGAAGATAGGAAGCCTAATTGATAATAATAGAAAAAAATAAAGCATGTTCCAGATTTCTCTCTCTCTGTCTTGCTATATGACTCCATGACTTTAACACTAACCAATAAAATTCTGATAGCAGAGTACTAAACACTATAATATCATAGCTACCAGCTCAGGATTTTAAATTCCCTTTGGTTGATTCTTAATATGTCTAAAATTTGTCTCCTTCGTAAACTTAAAAACTCTTCTGAGCTCCAGGGAGTCGGCTTGGAGCTACCTGGACAGGTCAGATGCACTTCAGCTTGCTGGGTCCAAGCTGTCAGATCCAAGCAGTGCTGGACGATTCCACAGGGCTTAAAACAGCAGTGAAGACAATCAGCTACCTCAGAATGTCTAGCTACCTCAAGAAAAGCCCCTCCCGACCCACCCCCCAAAATGAACTGATGCCCACCAAGTCAGCTGGAAGCAGTTCTGAGAGACACGACACCCCCATTCCCATTCACCTGCTACCCCAACCCCTTATTTTTTATAATAAAAAAAAGGGTGGAATGTTATTATTCCTAGTCACTTCTGGAGTCACATGACCATGCATGCAGCAGTCAGCAGTCAGGCAAAATGCTTAGTCACTCCAGGGCCTTACATCCTACGTAATCCATGCACAGTGTGGTCACATAATTTATGTGCATGTGTGGCATAGCTATGCAAGACCATATGCGCATGTGAGAGGTGACCTATAAAAGCAGGTACTACCCGCTCCCCATTCTCTCTCCCTCTCATCAGATATAGCAAGCACCTCTCCCCTACTCCCACCCTTCACCCCCATACCTTTCTTTTCAGTAGGCGTACCAACCTCCACCCTTTCCCTTCCCTAATAAAAACTCTTATAGTGGGTTCTGTTGTACCTTGTGTTTTCTAATGCCGCCAAATAAATAACACTACCTGGATGTGGTACACACACACATAGGCAGGCAAAACACTTACATATATAAGAGTAAATAAATACTAAACATTTTAAAAGTTAATTTATATCTTTTTGAGACAGGATATCTCTGTGTAGCCCAGGCTGTCCTGGAACTCCCTTTGTAGACCGGGCTGGCCTCAAACTCAGAGACCTGCTTGCCTCTGCCTCCTGAGTGCTGGGATTAAAGGTGTAGACCACTACACCCAGCTTAAAAGTAAATAATTTTTTAAAAAAAGGTGGTTGAGTGGGGCATATGGCCCTCTTGTATCCCAGTGGGATGTGAAGACAGGGCTCCTGAAGTTGAACTGGCTCACTAGACAAACTAGTTCAGTGAGTATTAAGTGAATCCACCAGAGTCTGTCAAAGGGTATCAAGGATTTATTAAGATATAAAATGGAGAGAAATACACTCACAGATACAGAACAAAGTAAACAGCCATTGTAGTCCTCTGTTCTGCCTGGGGGTGAGTGGAA
>LZPO01075968.1:0-15803 GCA_001675575.1 Neotoma lepida | reverse complement strand
GCTTTTTTTTTTTTCATTCTTTTCTGAGCTGAAAATCTTTTCACTTAAAGGAGAAGCACATATACTTTCTCTTTGATCAGCAACAAACTTATGTAAAATAATTTGCATCCAAGCACCAATGTAGTTTAACAACCAACCTGATAACCTAGTGACAGATGGAGGTGCTTTACATGGCATGACATTCTACCACACTACTCAGAATGGCGTGTACTTACACAGTACTTCAATAAAATGTTAATTATTAAGGCAAGAAAACTTTATTATTCTTTAAAAAAATCACCTGGCTATTTTTGACAAGTACTTCAGCTGGATCACTAGTGCTCATGGTCTTCAGGGAAAAAGCTCTCTCCTGTTTTGGACGGGCTTTGGAGGTACTCAGGGGAAGCTCTTCTCTAATGTCCTTTTCTAGTTCTTCTGTGTCCTGCAGAAGAAAGCCGTCTGTGAGATTAAACTTCTTCATTCTTTACTGATTAAAATCCACTTTGTTGTCCTGAAGACATCCTAAGAAAATAAATTCACTTAAAAAGGTGCCCAAGCCAGGCACGGTGAGTTGATGCCTGTAATCCCCACACCTCCAGGTCAAGGCAGGAGGACTGTTACAAGCTCAAAGCCAGCCTGGGCTACAGAGTGAACTCCTGTACCAAATCCCGTCCCCTTCAATTACATATGCTAACACACACACACCCCAGAATGGAAACTATTCTATCAATACACCAACTCAAAGAGAATAAATTAACATTCAATTTATAAGAGGCACACAGCAAAGAGGCTGATAATGGAAACAAGACTTTAAAAACAGAGTTTACTCAGTGACTTCTTCCAGGAGTAATGTCTTCATATATACATATTATAAAGGATATATAGAGAACTCCAATCTGGTCATGACATGACTCAGCCATGTAATTCCAGGGACAAATCTCTTCGTTTCCTTTGTCTTTATTCCCTTAACTGTAAAAGTTCACCCAGGAAATTTCTAAGGTCCTGTTTTAAGTTTTAATGCTTCCCTTGTTCATTGTTTAGACTTTCAAAGTTTAACCAACTAATCCTAAATCATATTACATGCTTACATGTACATAGTAAGTGTATGCACTAGAATAAAATCGTATTGTCATAAAAGATGGTGTTTCCTAACAGAAAAGAACATACAGAACTTACTGCATACCAAGGCATGGGAATGCCAAACTCTAGTGGACTGTTCTAACAGCTACCTGAGAGGACTGCAAGTTTCCTTCCAGGCCGCAAGTGGGCTCAGTGGGTAAAGGCATCTGCTACTAAGCCCTACAACCCGAATACGATCCCTAGCACCCACATAGTGGAGAGAACTGACTTCTCAGAAGTTGGCCTCTGCCCTCCACACACATGTTGTGGCACAGGTACAGGCACACACATAAGCAAATGCCATTTAAAAAGTCTCCTTCCAATACTGCTGTTCTTGGGAATGTGATATGACAGTAGCAAGTTTGAAGAGCAACTCAAAATTNTGATGTGAATTTAAGCAAGAGCAACCACCTATAACTTCAGTTCCAGGCGATCTGATGGCTTCTTCTGACCTCTGTGGGTGCTAGGACACAGGTGGGACACATACACCCATTTTTAAAGATGGTTCTCATGCTGTCATTTATCTCTACATATTCTTAGTGTCTGGATATCACCTTTCCATACCACCCAGTGGTGTATCATAATGAATGCTCATGTTCAGGAACTTTACCTGTGAGAGAGAGTTATCTTCACCTTGCTTCTTCTTTTTCTTTTTTTTCTTTTTGGATTTTCCAGTTGGAAGAGCTCCCTCTCCTTTTTCTTTATCATCATCTGAAATCTGATGTTAAAAGCAAAATACTGAAGTAAACCCAACTGGTTAAGTTGATATTACTCACAATAATTACTTGAAATAATTTTAGTCACTATGTTTGGTCTTTATCTTCTAAAATCTAAATAGGAATAAGCTATGACTAACAAAATTTTAATAAAACTTGTATTTCTTAAAAACTCACTGGATGGAAATAGGGGGATCAGGCCTTAAAGGCCAGTGTGGGCTGGATGAGTCTGTCTCAAGACTGCCTCAATCAACATTATCAACAACTCTCAAACACTAGACCTCATTTTTATAGTACCTCCCAGGAAAAGGACCACGACCTTGAATTTTGTGTCTATCAATTTCCTAGAAATTTAGATAAAAGACAAAATTTTATAGAAATATACAGTACCATTCAGATCTTGCTCAATGCTCAGTTCATTTTCAAGCATCTATTCATACTTTATTTAACAAGCTTTAATTCATCCTTTTTTTCTTTTTCTTTTCTTTGAAGTGTTAAGGATTGAATCCAGGACTTTGTATATATACTAGGCAAGGAATCTAACACTGAGCAGCTGAGCAGCACAAACATCCCCATCTCTCTCTAGCCTTCTATTCTAGACCTTTCTCATTTTATTAAAGCAGAGGCTAGCAAATTATGATCCATCTCAAGGCCAACATNTCCCCCTGCTGCGTGTATACATACACGTGTGCTCANCTGTGTCTGTATGACTGTAGGCCCATTTGGCCCATTTGTACCATGGCATTGGCATGGAGGTTAGAGGGCAACTTCAGGTACTAGTCCTTGTCTTGTATCTTAAGACAGAATTTTTTTATTGTTCAATGCTGTGTGTTGGCTCAGGGTTTCCTGGGATTCTCCTGTCTCCACCTCCCATCTTGCTATAGGACCAACGGAATNAAAAAATCTGTGCTGCCAGGTGTGGCTTCAAGTGAGTTCTGGGGATTGAACTCAGGTCATCATGCTTGTATGGCCAGCACTTTACCAAGCACCTCTTCAGCCCTCCCCACACTAGTGCATACAAACCAAGTTCATCTCTATACTGTCTAAACTTATCTGCAGTGCATAGGGCCACATCAGACTCTATGGCTCTTCTGTAACTAGTCTGCCACCTGTGCTAGAATCTGTCACCACCCCTCCACCCCATACTGTGTATTGTTGTCACCTACTGCCTCTCCTCCAGTCCTATCTACTTATTTTTTCCCTGAACCTTTTATTTGCTAGTACTTCTCTTAAAAAAAAAAAAAAAAAAAAAAAAAAAAAAGTCATGAGTATGGGTGTTTTGGTTGTCTGTGCACCAGATGCTGTGTTTGATGCCTGAGGTGTTGAATATCAAATCNGGTCCTTTGTAAGAGCAGCCAGTGTTTTCAATACTTGAGCCATCACTCCAGCCCCCTAACACAAATCTCCTAACTATTCAACTTTCTAAAATATGGCNTTTTTATCTTTTTTTGATGATGAGAATTGATCCCAGGACCTTTTATATGCTAAGCACATGCTCTATTACAGAGTTACACCTCTAACCTCGATTCCAAAATTTCAAAATCTAAATTCCCAGGAAGTAAATACAGTGATAATCTTCAGGCCTAATGTCCTTAACCCCTCTGCTGTTTCTTACGCTGCTCAACACCTCCTCCTTCTTGAGACTCAATTGTCCCTGCCTCTGTGGCCTAGAATTCTCCTCCTCAGTCTCTCTCTCTTTTTTGGGGGGAGGGTGCGGGGGGGGGGAGTTTGGACACAGGGGTTCTCTGTGTAACAGTCCTAGTTGTTCAGGAACTCATTCTATAGACCAGCCTGGCCTTGAACTTAGAGAGATCGCCTGCCTCTGCCTTCCAAGTGCTGGGATCAGTCTCTTTAACAAATAATTATCTCTTAATTCCTTATACTTACCCTTTGATCATTGAGGATTGGTTCCTGGGACTTCAGAAGGGAAGCTCTTTCTTCGTCTACCCAGTTCCCCCACTCCTCTGCTGGTGCATTCCAGTCTGAGCTGGGATCAGCAGAAGACAAACCATCTAAAAGTTAACAATGTGAATTAGTTACCTGTCATTCTGCCAGAAGCTAAAACTCAAACACTAAAATTCTTTATGTTGAGTTAAGCTGTAATTTTAAACTATTTTTCTTTCCCCCAAGCATATTTAAAGAGCTAGCAAAAAGTGGAAACATGGTAGCCTTTGTCCAAATGTTGCCAGGCACAAGATTAAGTGGAATTTTTAGACACACCACAAGACACACTTATTAATGTCACTCTCCTTTGTTAGTCTTCTAAATCTGCACTTTTTTCCTCTGCCCATCTTTAACCTAGCCTAANGTCTGGTCATATTCTTGTAACCAATTTATTTGCTAGGGCACAGAATTAAAGCTTTATTCATAGTACCAGAATTCTATACCCTCCTGTCACCTCCTAATACACTTCCATCTGTATAAGTTCTTCAAGATTAGATTCTTCAAATTCACAAAATTATGACAAACTAGGTAATCACTTTCATTCCTCTTCTAATAGTCAACTTATAGCCTTTTAACATTTCCCAATATTAAGTGCCTCTTATCTGATGACTAAAAGTACTGGAGTCACTTGCAGGGCTTTGAACACCCTAGTCTCAAAAACAGCTTAACCCTGATTTCCTGAATTCCCATCTTTCACTCCAGAGGCACTGACATTTTACTTCGGAAGCTAGAGAGGGGAGCACAGGCCTTCAATTTTCCTTGGCTAACTGGTTCCCAGAGCTGACTCTCTCCCACCCTCCCTGAAAACCACTCACTCCCACATACCTTCTTATATATATTATATATGTATAAGTATCTAATTACAGCCAATTTTGTTTAAGATGACAGAGGTTATACTTTACTTCCAAATGGTCAGGAAGTCTTCCTAGCTTTTTTTAACTGAAAGAAGTCCAACAGTTTTCCATAATTTCTTAATTCTACTAATACCAAATACTAAGTTTTTTCCATATGCATTTCACTGCTTCTGTCTGGGATTTCTAATCTACCCCACTGACCTGCTCCCAGGGTAATGCCAAACATGACATAGACATACATTTTAGGATCAAGGAAGCAAATCCTGCCTGTTTTATGCTTACTGCTATTTTAATTTTTCCAGGTCAACTTTTTCCTTTTTCAGGAGAGATACTTATAGATCTTCATAAAAGCTTTAATACACATTTGAGAAGACCAAAGAATGATCTGAGAGAATGCTCACAGGAAAAAACAAACAAAAACCAAAACAGAAAAAGCCTAAACAGACAAAACCTTTTGCACATTATGATTCCAAATTTATGTGAGAAAGACACATATTAATAGTAAGTGTATCTTCTCAGAATTGAAGTTCATCTACTCATGAGGTAGTTCCTTATTAAGCTCTAACCATGCAATAGCACAGAATTAAGTAGGTCCAAAAGTTGAAAATAAGTGTGTAGAAGCCACTGCCACATGCAGCTAATAAATAGTCTAACTATTCGGTGGGGATAAGCAAGCATAAGAAGAAAAGAGTGACACATTCCACCACAGACGACTGTGGAAAACAGAAGGGTGGGGTTGGGATAAGCCTCAAGACGATAGGAAGAGTCCAAAAATAAGCAGAACTTCTAGTGAGGAAAATGTGTAACAAGTGATTACAAGTGTGAAGTGTGCTACAGAAAAGGCAGTCCTTTCCTGGCTCAAAATTTATTATCATGTATCACGAGCAGATGGATGTGATATTCAGTCAGTACTTCAGAGCACTAATACAGTGGTTAAGAACATGGGCCTTATTGTCAAACAAATGTCCATTAATAACCGTTTATTACTTAATGTGACACAATTCTGCTTAATTCCCCCCTTTCATCTTTCTTCGGATATGCCTACTTCTGCCTCCCAGTGCTGGGATAACAGGTATGCACCACCAAGCCTGGCTTTTTTTTTCTTTTGAGACAGGGTCTCTATGTAGCCTTGGCTGGCCTGGCTATGTAGACTAGGCTGCGTGACAGGGATTAAAGGCATGCACCACCACACCTGGCTCTGTACCAACTTCACAGTTTTGACAGGATGATGTAAGATAACACTTACAGCAGCAGCTCATAGCAATATAGTAATCGCTCAACAAATGGCAGCTACTGCTTTTACTATCAATGGTGACATTAAAACCAGTTAAAACTGATAGATTTTTGAGAAATCTCCATGAGATACACTTCTTTTTGTTTTACATGCTAGGGATTCAACTCAGAGCCTTGCCCATGACAGGTAAGTATTCTTCAATGAGCTACATCCCAGCTCCGATATATTTGATACATTTTAAATACAGAAAGGTATTTTTATAAGCACAAATGGATCCAGTAGATGTTTAGAGCCAACTGCTCATCTTATACCAAACATTTGTTAATGATACTGTTAGAGGATTTCAAATGTGAGAGCTTTACTGTGAGGAAACTCATTGATGGAAAGCTCTGGAAACTTGTCCATTAGCCATGTCTCTAAGACTGACTACCAGAAAAGAAACTACCAAGCACAAAGAGTTTAGAGGACTAAATATGCAGCATACTAACACAAGTCCATTTCCTTAATGAATACTATAGGGTGTGTGTGGAGGAACAGAAATCTAGTGTAATACTTAGTGAATTCAAGTCTGGGAAACAATTGTCCTCTCTGGTTCAATTTCTGTAAAAACAGTAACAGAAGCACCAATCTGTACTGAATGACTCCATAAAACCCTATGCTATTTTTTTCTCCTTACTGAATAGANTAATTTTTTTAATTAACTGAGATTGAATTAAAACTATTTAATAATTTAGTAACCCAAAACCAAACATAATTATCCAGAGATTTTTCCAATGAATAATGCTTAAGATTCATAGGTTTAATGTGCTAATAAACNATGTAGTTTTTGTCTGTTTTGGTAGTGATGGTATTTGAACATGGCTTTGCTTTACCAATGAGCTATATCCCCAGCCCTAATGAACTTAAACAGTTTTCTTGAAAATGACTTAGAGTATAGTCTTATTCATTTATTAAACAGAGCCATTTCCCCATCCCCAAATTTTTACATGAGTCTGACAATGCTTTTTAATACAGAGCTGCATTAATATATATTATATATAGGAATATATATTATATGGGTAAGGAATTTATTTCTTCATTTAATCTGCTTGTGGAATAATGTTTTAGGTTCAAGAACAGCACTGCTAGCCTCAATCTGGAGATCAGCTATTTCTTTCTTCTTTCTTTCTTTCTTTTTTTTGTGTGTGTTCCAAGACAGGATTTCTTTCTGTGTATAGTCCTGGCTGTCCCAGAACTCGCTTTGTAGACTAGGCTGGCCTCAAACTCACAGAGATCTGCCTGCCTCTCTGTCTCCCTTGGGTGCTGGGATTAAAGGTGAGTGCCACTATGTCTATCCAGGAAGGGATGAGCTATTTCTATCAGAAAACTTGTAAACAGTAAGTTATTCTCCAGTATTTGAACACAGATTCAATCCTCCACTGAGTAGCCTTTTGCTCACTTGGCCTTCCCTCTTGCCACCAGGTTAATTTGCCCCATTGCTGCTGCGGCTTGTCCCTTCTCTCACAGCAAACTCCATGTTTCTATCATGGACTAGAGACCAGAGGTTCTCCAGGAACATTCTGCCTTATGGACTGAGTAACTACTAGGTGTTGCCCCACAATGGGACAGCTATTAAGGGATTGTTGATTCTAATTTGTGGCAAATTGACATTAAAAGCAACCATAATATACTATACAATGCATTCTATAAANTCAGGAGTGATAATTAAATTCAACGAGTATACCCCTCCAAAACAAACAAAAATTCCAAACCAAGATCACATTAAAGATGATACACATATACATGAACAAAAATAAAATCCAGAAAAAAGGAATTAAAAATAAATTTTGGATGTAGATGGCTGTCAATATGGAACAGCAAACTTGAATATGGTATTCTTGATATATATACAATAATATATACAACAATATATATATATAAAGAATAAGAATAGAATTTCTCTCACAATAGGGTCTCAAGTCGTTCAGGTTGGCCTCAAATTTGATACTCAATATAGTCAAGAAAGATCTTGAACTCTTGAACCTCCGGCCTCTTCGAGTGCTTTTATCCCCAAGTACTGGGATTATACTTATTCACCCCCCAAACCTTGCTTTTTGTGTGTAAATACTAGTTCTGTTCTGTTTTTTGAGACAGGNTTTCTCTGTGTAGTCCTGGCTGTCCTGGGACTCACCTTATAGACCCAGTTGGCCTCAAACTCAGAGATCTGCCTGCCTTTGCCTCCCAAGTGTTGGGATTAAAAGTGTGTGCCANTATTTTTTCTATATTTTGATTTTATGTGATGCGTGTTTACCTGCATTGTGTATATCTTATGTGCCATGCCCATGGAGGCCAGAAAAGGGTATCAGATCCCTTGGAACTGAAGTTACAGATAGTTGTGAGCCATCATGTGAGTTCTGGAACTGAACTCAGGTCTCCTATACGAGCAGCAAATGCTCTTAATCCCTGAGTCATCGCTCTAGATCCACCAAGACCACCCCATATGATTAACACTTACCTATTTATTCATTTGTGTGTGTGTGTTCGTGCATGTATATGTATGTAGAAATGAAAGGACAACTGTGGGAACCAGTTTTCTGCTATCACGTGGGTTTTAAGGATCAAAATCAGGTTCTAAGGCTTGGAGGCAAGTACCCTTACCCACTAACCCATCTTGCCAGAGCACACCTGGCTTTAAGAATCTAGAGTCTCACCAACACACTTTACCAAAAGCAATCTACAGATTCAATGCAATCCCCATCAAAATCCCAACACAATTCTTCACAGACTTAGAAAGAACAATACTTAACTTCATATGGAAAAACAAAAAACCCAGGATAGCTAAAAGAATCCTGGGCAATAAAGCAACCTCTGGAGGCATCACCATCCCTGACCTCAAGCTCTACTACAGAGCTATAGTAATAAAAACAGCTTGGTACTGGCATAAAAACCGACATGTGGACCAATGGAATCGAATTGAAGACCCCGACATCAGTCCGCATACATATGAACACTTTTGACAAAGAAGCCAAAACTGTACAATGGAAAAAAGAAAGCATCTTCAACAAATGGTGCTGGCATAACTGGATGTCAACATGTAGAAGATTGCAAATAGATCCATATTTGTCACCATGCACGAAACTCAAGTCCAAGTGGATCAAAGATCTCAATGTAAATCCAATAACACTGAACTTGATAGAAGAAAAAAGTAGGAAGGACTCTTGAATGCATTGGCACAGGAGACCACTTCCTAAATATAACACCAGTAGCACACACTGTACCTTTTCTTTCCTTAGCAGCCAACAATGGTTTTCCTATTAGGAAATCCTCATACAGGTGAGGTAAAATGTCCAGCAGGACAGCCTGGAGCTGCTGGCTCAGTGGCCTTAACTCTCAGCCGCCCAGATCCCTTACTGCTGCTTTCCTAGTTTTGCACTGCAGAAATGATTATTTTTCCTAAAAGCAGCATAGACAATTTTTCTTTAAAACCCACGCTTTTGCATCCGTATACATATTGATACATTATAATTTACAGAACTTTCTCAAGACTATTCAAAGTAGACAGAATGGATTCTGTTGTATTTTATAGTTCAATATAGATTCCAAAACATGGTAAAGCTCAAAACATATGAAATACTACATTCTAGACCCAGGACTAAAACTAAACTTTCCAAACAAGTACCCTTAGCTGGGCATGATGGTACACACCTGTAATCCGAGAACTTCAAGACTGAGAGTTCAAAGCCAACTGGGCTACAAAGTGAGACCACACCAACCAACACAACACAGAACAAAATCAGTCTTAGCTCTTACCTTCTTCATGGATGGGNCTCTCTAATTACCTTTCACCTAACCTCCCTTAATCTGTGTGGACTCTGCTTCAGTCACTGTGTCACAAAGCTTATCTCCATGGTTACTATTGATTGTACCACACAGGAGTTAAAGTACAGCAACTGTTTCAAGTATTAAGTGTGGTGATACTGTAAAAACCTGAGACCAGTCCCAGGCAGATAGTCTGTGTTTACTTTTATCACCATTACTACTAAATCATTACTTTTATCACACATCACACTAAACTCTCTGTAAAGAACTGCAGTAGTGGGATGATGGTGCACGCCTTTAATCCCAGTACTTGGGAAGCACAGCAGGTGGATCACTGAGTTCTAGGCTAGNCGGCTTTATTTTGTCAGAATCCTGCCCTCTACCATAAAGAAAAAAAAAGTGCTGCACATATAAGAGAATCAAGTTTCTCTTTCTGGAGGTTTCAACTCAAAAAACTTATTAAAAGAAGGTCAAAGTAAAAAAAAAAAATTCAGAAGATAATTTAAAAAATTTAAAAAATTTTTATATAAGAACATTAAATCTATACTTTCTTTTCTAAAACAAAAACTAAAATGATAGAAACAAGGTAGCAAAGAAAGTGATATAAAAATTCAGAGGAAAGAATAAACTCTGAAAATTGGGACTTCTGTGGGGAAAACTTTAGAAGTTTGTAATTTTAAATGAAGATCGTGAGCTTTTTCAATACGAAGGCTATTTTATTTGCTTTTCCCCTTTCTTACTTTTATTTTTTGAGACAGGGTCTTGCATGTAGCCCTGTCTATCAGACCAGACCGGCCTCGAACTCACAGAGCTCAGCCTTGCCTCTGCCTCCTGGCAGAAAGCTGGTGCACAGTGCCCAGCTTACTTTTCTTCTTCTTCCCTTTTTTTTTTTTGGTGTTTTGAGACAGGGTTTCTCTGTGTAGCCCTGGCTGTCCTGAACTTGATCTGTAGACCAGGCTGGCCTCGAACTCACAGATCTGCCCACCTCTGCTTCCTGAATTCTAGGATTGAAAGTGGGCACCACCACCACTGAGATGTTTCTTCCTTTTAAACTTATGTACTGGAAACTGGGCTATGAAAGTGGTTGTCTACTAGCACAAAAATGTGCACACAACACAAATATTCAAAGCCACTGCTGTAGAGTTTATTCCTTCTTTTATAATAAAACCAGAGAAACAGAATTCATTTAAAACAGAAACATTTAAAAATTAGTCCTACAGAACAACTATGAGAAAACTAAGACTGCCTCAGTCATAATGGAAAGTTAGTTAGAATCAAGTTCCAAGTATATAGCTGATATTAAATTATATTACTATGACCTTTAAAGGGGAGAAATTCGGATTAAAATTAAGACATAAAGCATGAATTCAGGGTGCTAGAAAGAAAATTCTGAGGAAAGTAACTGAAAAAATTTAAAAGGACATACTTAACCCAGACCATTCATCATCGATATAGGGTTGATTACGGCTAACATCCCACTGATAATCAGAAGTGGTAGACTGAGAAACTGGCTCAGCAGTAGACCCTTAAATGAAAACGAATGCAATAAAATTAAAAATGGAATTTCCTAAGGATGTTTCATAACAATAGTTCTATACTTTGCACATGGACTATTTCTCCTAAAAGGAAAAATTCAGACATAGCAAAAGAAGAGTTAAAAGGAAAAGTAAAATTGAGGGCAATTTTAAATTAAGTATGATAATAACTAGATCTAATACAACACTACCACTCATACCAATCAGAATCTGACTTTTATTATCTGCAAATGTCAAAATGCTGAAAAAAAAGCTCAATTTTTCTTCTTAAAGGTAAGCAGTAAAACACAAAATCTTAATGCTAGATGTTTCAGAGTATGCATATATCCTGAGAAACTCAGAAAAACAATTAGAAAATGTTTGAATTAGCTCAACTTTAAGGCCATAGAAAGTTAAAGAAACAGGATTAACCAGAGAGGTGAGACAGAGAAAAGTCAGAGACAAGAGCTGTTCAAAGTTGAGAGTTAAGTTCAGGTACATTTAAAAGAACAGAATATTATTTTCTAAGTTTGGTTGTTTTTTCTTGGAGAGTAAGTGAGAAGGAATAGGTGGGATGAGAGTTGAGGGTTACAAGATCTCTAAGGAACCTGATGAAAGCAGCGGTGGCCCAATGTCCAGAACTTTGTATAAAAATCTGAATATATTTTGGGGCAATTATGTTCATGGAAGTAAGGTCCAAATCCACTATTTTATGGCTACAAATTAATTTGAAAATGCAAATGAAAGCATTTTATCAGGTGCACAGAGACACATACACAGAAGACCTTCTGAATCAGAATTTCATGTGCATAAGAGTCCTTAGGTGACTCTGATATTCACTTTGGATTCAGAGCCACTGACAGGAAAAAATGGTTAAGAAGCATAGGTCTCTGGTTAGTATAAATAAAACTAACAATCATTTCTTTCCCTCACAGCCTTCACTAATTTATACATTTCTACTTGCTTATAGATGAGCTTTCTAGCACTTCACTAATGACTACTGTCTCATTATATACTCAAAACAGTAAGATTTTAATGTAAAATTTAGCAGATTACCCAACAAATGTGGTAATATTTAGCATATTAGCCACTCAGCTGCATAAACATAAACTTATCTTCAGTAGCCCCTACTGCTTTCTCTGAATGTATGCATATGTGTTGTATAGTCATCAAATGAAAGATGCAATTAACTTGCANCCCTGGAAATGAAATGTGGTTGATGAGACCATGGGTTAACAAACTGCATCTTGTAGGTCAAGTCCAACCACTGATTTTGATTGGTCCATGAACTAAGAAGAATTTCATACATTTGATTTTTTTGTCCCCTTGAGACAGGATTTCTCTGTATAACAACCCCGTCTGTCCTGGAACTTGCTCTGTAGACCAGTCTGGCCTCAAACTCACAGAGATCTGCCTGCCTCTGCCTCCCAAGCGCTGTTGTGTGCCACCATGTCTGGCAAGACAAGAATTTCNTATTTCTGATGGTTGAAAAAAGTCAAATGAATATTGTTTTGAAGTCAGAAACACTTATTTACCTATGTACTATCTCTGGTTGCTCTCTTGTTATCATGGCACAGTTGAGTTGATAGCTGTAACAGAGACAGTATGGCCCATAAAACCTCACTACTTACTATTTGCTTTTACAGGAAGAGTGTGCTGGCCCCCATTCTAGGCTAGTGTTCCAGACACCATGAAATAACATCATAAGTAAATGAAGTCCATGGGAATCTATGTGAATCAAGTAGTATAAATGAGAGTGTCCCCCGCTACTTATGTAATATTTGTTTAATATATGTAGCTTTTGCTGATTAATAAAAGACCTATCCATTTAAGTGATGCTGGACTGACAGTATGAATAATATGAATCAACAGGTCCTAAAACATTATTGTGTATGTGTTTCCATATTATCTGAAAAGCTTATTTATAAACTCATAATGAGTAAGAATGAATAGAAACATGGCAAATTCAACCAGAAGTTTGGTGGAGTGCACTAGTAACAAGAGCATGGTCCTAACCAAGTAGTTCTCAACCTGTGAGTTGTGACCCATTGGGGGTGTGTGTGTCAAATGATCCTTTCACAGGGGTCACCTAAGACCACTGGAAAACAGATTATTTACATTACAATTCATAACAGCAGCGAAATTAGTTATGAAGTAGCAATGAAAATAACTTTATGGTTGGGGTCACTACAACATGAGGAATTGTATTAAAGAGTCACAGTATTAGGAAGGTTGAGAACCACTGTCCTAACCTAAAGGGGAAGGCCTTCTAGGAGTATTTATGNTAATAAATTGTCAGTGGTGGACCACAGAATCTAAGTCACTGGCACATAAGGACTTGGTTGTATGTCCCCTAAAGGCCTTTGCTACTTCATATACTAATTATGTTGATAGCAATATTTGATGCTAATCAATTTTTCAAATAACAAGTGCTAAAAGTAAACAAAAATGCTTTGGTTAACTAAATGAAAGACTGTTTTCACATACCAGAGACAGCAGAGTTAAGTGTGAGAGATGCAAAAGAAGCAGAGTTCTGTGGAGAGGCACTCATCCCCCTAGCCACACTAGACCAAGCAGCTGGCAAAATAAAGAACGTCACTTGCAACCTTCAATTTGCAATGAAACTTGAAAGATGTACAGATTTAAAACTATGATAGCAATATTTAAAGATTATTTTAAAAAACGAGAACCAATAATATAGCAATAGCTATTATTTACTANTCTAGTCTAGTCTAGTATATGGGTGGTTCCCTTATACACTGAGTTCTAATTGTTCCATCAACCCTGCTAGGCTGTTTTTGAGCTAGCAAATGATTTGCTAATACTAAGAAAAATACTTAGCTATAACTGGAACTTAAAGTCAGTTTTCAAGTCTCCTCTTTCCACTATACAAACTATGTCATTATCATAATTTAAGCAACTACTTTAGAAGAGGCACCAAACTTGGCAGCTGAAGTTCATTACAATCAATCTTCACAGTTACTTAAATATGAGGTTCATTTGGGTTACGTAACTAAATGTCCATAAACTCCTAATAGGTCTGTCTGAACTAGTCTATCCTTATTCTACTTCATCATGCTGCCTTTTTATTATTTTCAAGATATTTCTCTAAGAACAGAGCAACACTATANCAGGCTACATATATTTGTGGCTCTATGAGACTTTCTCACCTAGTGACATCCTAGGTATTTTAGTTTAAGTACATGTCCACATAATGACAAATCACCTAGCATGCATTTTTTAAGGTGCCTTGTTACTCAACATGACTGTATTCCAAGGAGCATACACACCTCTTCATATCATCAGTCATAGCTGCTTTTCCTTAACAATCCATTGCAAACAAGTAACAACACTAGGCAAACCACCTAACCTATGTTCTAATAGTCAAACTACACAGCTTCTGTAAGTAAACTAGAAATATATTACAAGGTCAGTGTTCCCAACATTATTACATAAAACCTGACCTTTTACTAAATATGAGAGGACATTACTTTTAGAATAGTAATTTCTCTGTTGAAAATGATGGTATGTATCTAGGGACTATCTTTGTAAAGAGATTTTGATATTTCTACATAGTTTTTGGACATCAAAGGAGGGAGAGGAGAGCAAACAGAATAAGAGTATTATTGTTGATTAACTAATGAATTGTAGTTTGCTTCTTGAGGTCATTAGTCTTTAAAAGGGGCTGGAAAGCTAAGAGTAAAAGAAGAGGTTGTGTTTTTTCTTGCAAACTAAGAACTTCCTAGTATCCAATACTCCCCAAACTAAGTTATCAAAAATACTTGTCATAAGTGAAACAGAGAACAAAAAACTGCATGTTCAAGTGGGGCATGGTGGCTCACAACTGTGTTTCCAGAACTTAGAAGGCAGAGATATGAGAACTGTCCATGAGTTCCAGGCCAGCCTTGTCAACATAGAGTTTTCTAGGCTAGCTAGGGCTACATAGTAAGACTCTGAGAAAACTAAAACCAAACCCCCAAAAAGGAAAGAAAAAATTATTTTACTATATGATGAATTATAATTCAATTTAAAAAAGTCAACAAAACAGCCTAAGGCCATTAGACATATGGCAAAGAATAGAATAGATATCCAGTAAAAGAAACAGAAATGATCAATTAATTCATGGAAAAATTTCCAATTGCATCAGTGATTTAAAAGTCAACCAAAATAATTCATGTATTTTTTGCTTATCAAATCAGAAAAGATTTAAAAAAAAAATGCCCAACTTTGGCAAGTAAGAATACGATCAATGGGCACTTACACTGAGGATGAGAGTATGAGAGTACTGACAATATGATGAAGACATTCATGGTCTCTTTAACCCAACTCATTCCCAAGAATCTATCCTAAACAAATACACTAAATGTAACATTACCTAAAATAGTTTTTAAAAAGTCAGTCTCCGACAATATAGAAATAGCTAAGTAAGCTATGCTATTAAATAAGACAGCACATAAGGCCATTAAGTAAACATGCTCATAAGTGCAAGTAAAACTTTCCTTATAAATTGGGGATGAAGAAAGGAACATAAAAATGCACATTCAATTCAGTTTATGTAGAACCCAAAAACTGTATCAGTAGGGAAAAACCCTATAAATACAAAGACTGACTACAGCTGCCACTGGGTGGTGTGATAATACATTTC
>LZPO01075967.1:223748-252661 GCA_001675575.1 Neotoma lepida | reverse complement strand
GACAGGGTTTCTCTGTGTAGCTTTGGTGCCTTTCCTGGAACTCACTCGGTAGCCCCGGCTGGCCTCGAACTCACAGAGATCCGCCTGCCTCTGCCTCCCGAGTGCTGGAATTAAAGGCGTGCACCACCACCGCCCGGCCCTGCTAACATTTTTTAAAGTCATTTCTTTATTGTCTTTGTGACTCATTGGACTTTTTACTACCTAAGGGATGGAGGTATTTCTTGGCCTTTTCACTTCTGGCCTACAACAAGGATAAACGTAATGGCTGAGAGTGTCTTGTGATATAAGGCTGCTCACTTCCGGGTGGCCAAGAAGCAACCAGAAAGAAAAGAAGGGTCCAGGAACAAGATATGACCTTCAAAAAAAACTCTTTGAGACACACTTCCTCCTACTAGACCTGACCTCTTAACAGACCATTCAGCTATGGAGACATCNACTGATGACATTAGAGTCCTCCTGATTCTGTCAACGTTCACTAGCACCATGGCTACAAACCAAGCCTTTTGTGGAGATACTTCATATCCAAACCATCAGAGAGTATGTATGATTTTTTTCCTAATCTGTTTCTTCTACCAGTTCTAAACTATTCCTTTCCCTCAAATACATAACAACCAGATTTAACACTCTAACCCCCTAGAGTGACAGCTGCAGAAGTCTCTGGTGTTAACATCCATGACCATAGACAGTGTGCCCAGCAGCTATTTCTTTAAATTTCTAGGGCAAGCTCTACATGGACTCTTAGTCTTCCAGCTTCCTTCATATTGTTTCCACTGTGCTTGGCTCAACATGATGAGGCATGACATAATGGGTGTCAGGAGAAGTCAGGAGAAATATCAGGGAAATTTGTAAGGGGAACAAAACACAAAGGCTCCTGCCAGATACTTCATCGCAGATTTGCTGGAAATTCCGACCTACCAGCATAGGCTTTGGTAGTCAAAGCAAACTTTGAATGGTGCTAAGAAACTTTGACATGTGCAAATTGGCAGCCTGTGTTGCTTCTGATTCAGCACAATTTCTTAAGCTGCCTGGCATGTTGATGAGGGGTTAGGAAGCACGGCATCTCGTGTCTCTTTTTAAAAAGCAAAGACCCTCTTTTGTGATTGTGACAATTTACAATGGGATCAAGAAAGCTGGTGTTAGCACTTACCACAGCTGGGATCATAAGGCCTTGTAGGCGATGGAGCAAGAATAGAGATGTCACAGCCCAGGTGTTCCCATGAGTCTACCATAGAGACTTTCGCTGAGGGAAACCACCATCTTGCTTTATTCCCATGTCATTGCCTTGTCAAGGGCGGTTCCTTGTTGGCATCTGTAGCTCTGAAGTAGCCGCTTAGTGTTTAATGTGACCTCTGTGACATCAGTGACCAGTTGTTTACTTAGTGAAACATTATTTCTCCAAGGAAGAGTTTAGCTCAAGTCACTCACATTTAAAACTTGCAATCCTTCATGGTCCTGATTGAAGCCTTCAACCATCAGCTCCCAGGGCTGCCACAGGGGGAGCAGAAGAGTGCTGAGAGCATAGTGTAGTTCCTCTAAAGCAGTGGTTTTGAACCTGTGGGTCGAGACCCCTTTGGCAAACTTCTATCTCCAAAAATATTTACATTACGATTCATAAGAGAAGCACAATTACAGATATGAACTAGTAACAAAAATAATTTTATGTTTGGGGTCACCACAACATGAGGAACTGTATTAAAGGGTCACAGCATTAGGAAGGTTGAGAATCATTGCTCCAAAGTGTGTCCTCAGCATTTGCTCTCCTGTTCTGGAATACTGAGATGAACCTTTCCATATATTATGTTTGGCCAAGCTTCCTGGCTAGCCCAAAGGAGGAAGACAGTAGTTTTAATCTCCGGTTTTAGTCCAAATGAATAATATATTCACTCGAGGTATCTTAAGTGCAATCATAAGTAACTCTTGTCTGGAAGGCATTCAATTTCACATTTGTTGAGAGGTAGTCTATAAACCAACATGATTCTAGACTCTGTAGCTACAACAGTGAACATAAAGAAACAACAAAAAATCATTGTGTCTTGAAATCAGGAAAAATACATAAACTATATGAATTATGTAATATAGTGAGAACAGTGGAGAAATAGGAAGACAGATATCAGTGAGGCAGTCAGTGGTCAGTTTTAAATAGCTTTTTGTTGTTGTTGTTTTGTTTTTATTTTTTGAGACAGAGTTTCCCTGTGTAACAGCCCTGGCTGTCCTGAAACTCTCTGTAGACCAGGCTGGCCTTAAACTCACAGAGATCCACCTGCCTCTGCCTACAGACTGCTGAGATTAAAGGCGTGCACCACCATGCCTAGCTTAAATAGCTTTCAAATATTTTAAAAATGGTTTTAAATAAACAAAGTTTTATATAAATAGTTTTAAATAAAAATTCTATTGAAAAAAAAAGTGAACACTCTAGCAAGGACCTGAAGAAGGCAAAGTCAAGGGTACTATGGAAATCAGTGATAACCAGGGTGGAGAACACAAGGTGAGCTCCCAAAGAACACAAAGGGAGCTCGCAGGACCAGGGGGGTGGGCATGGTAAGGAACATTGTGAGCCATTATTCGCTCACAATAATGATGGAAACTCACTGGAGGATGTTGAGCAGACTTGGGGCTAGTTTTTAAATATATGTCTTATGGCAGACATGTTGTTGGAGTCACTGTAGCTGTGTTTTGTTTTTGTTTTTGTTTCTGACTGCAGAGCAGCAACACAGAAGCTGAAGATCTAGGCAAAAGGTCATTGCAATGATCCAAATGAGACGCAACAGTGGCTTGGAGCCTTGAGGATCAGTGAGAAACTGTCAGTTTCCAAGAAAATTCTTCAACTAATGTTGCCAACATTTGCTGGTGAGAAAATAGCAAGAGGATCAAGCCAAGTCCCAGTATTTGGGGACAGAGGAGCTGGAAGGCCGGAATGTGATATGTAAAAGGACCTTTCCAGCAAAAAGCCCAAGGTTGGCACCAGGTGAATTTATGTTTATGCAGCATGCAAAAGAAATCTGATATGTGACCATTTTCTTGTATCTTTCATAAATCAGCATAGCTTAGCTATTGGGTGTGTGTGTCATTAAAAGAACATGGTCTGCACACATTCAAATTTCATAACAGTATATAACTATCCTTGGCTCACTAGCTGGGAGTTGACATCACCATCAGTCTGTGGTTCAGTCTTGCAGGGAAAATGCTACTAAGTCCTCTGCATCTTAGAAAAACATAGTTTATCTAATCTAAAATCAACAGCCAAGGAAGAGGAAATGCAAACTTAAGTATGTGAGCAGAAATGAAAGAGTATAGCAAAATGCTTTGAAAGTTGAGGACAAATGTCAACATAAGTTCGATCTGTTGTAAAATTTTAGTCATAATCTTTCCTTTGGAAATCTATTATATTTCTTTCTTCCTCATAGATCTTAACATGTTTTGCTCCCAAAATATAGGAAAGGAAGTAAAAGTTAGTTTTAAAAATTGGGCAAAAGTAATAAAATATATAAATTATGTTATCCATTCTCCCCTAATAATTAGACTATACTAACTACCAAGATCTACTCCACGGCTTAATTCTATTTTTAAAAAATTACAAATCTGTGGTAAAACAAGATATCACTGTTTTCTTTTGCTGTTTACAGACTCTAAATTAGCCTCATGCCTGAGATCCCGCATGACAGTTTTAAATTTGTGTGAAAGAAGGTTAAAATTTGTTGAAAACCCGGGCCCCAGAGCAAGTCAGACTCAGAAGTGTGTCTGTAGCAAAATGATGAAAATATTATAAGCTGCATTTCTGTAAAGGCTAAGAAAGAATAATATTATTCTATGGTGATGGATAATAAACCATATGAGCTTGTTATCAGACTCAGACTCACAGAATGCATGAAGCAGCAATGGAAAAACTAAGGACTTAATGGGAACAGTTCCTCCACCAGAAGGTTCAGCCTACATAAAAACAAACAAACAACTCAGTTGAAATTGGCACCATTTTTGGTTGATTTTGTTTTCCATATTTGTTTACTTGTTTGTGAGACAGAGTCTCAGACTGGCCTAAAACTCACCATCCTCCTGCACCAGCCATCGTAGAGCTGCTATCACAGTCCTGCACCACCATGCCCCACCTGACACTGCCAGCCACATTTTTAAGGAAATAGTACTTTGAAATTGGCCCATGTTGATAAAAAAAAAAAGGATGTTATATTCTATAACAAAATAAGGCCTGCTTTATAAGGACAAACAAATGAATGTTCTTCCATTTCTCCTGTGAGTATTCACCTCTATTTTTACATCCCATGCAGGGTATTGCAATCTTCACAAACATGATCTGTCTGCAGTTCATTTACTAGCTCTAATTCCTATCAGGAAAGTGTAGTGACTACTCTTGTTCCAGCCCCTGCATTTTACAATATCAAGAAACAACATCTTAAAGCCAATAATGCAACAACACTCCATGCAAGAGAAACAACTTATATAAAAACATCGTTCTCCCGTAACCAAAGAAAGAGTGTAGTGGGCATTGTATTAACTAGCATATCTGCCTCTGCCCTTCCACAAACAGACTCACCCACTTGCCTCACTGACTGACTAAATGGTTGAGCCTTCCTTTCAAACTGATCAGAAGTCCTCCCCAGTGTCTTCCTAAAAAGGGGGAAATTTAGACAAAGACATGTTCATATGGGAGGGTGTATGTGAACATAGACAAAAGGTAGCCATCTACAAGGCCAGGATAGGAACCTGGACAGATCCCTCCCTCACACCCCTCAGAAGGAACCAACTCTGCCAGCACTTTGATCCCAGAATCCCAGACTCCAGAACTACAAAAAAAAAAAATCAAATTTTGGGTTGTTTAACCTACACAGTTTGTGGTACTTTCTAATAGAAGCCTTAGCAAATTATTACCCTACACAATTTACCTACTTGCTGCATCCATCTTAGTGGGTATAATTTTTGCAACTGTATGCAACAGCTACCACAGTCAATTTTTAAAATATTTATCACTTTGAAACACGGTATCCTTTAACTCTCAACACTCAGTCATGGCATTATCCAGGGCACTCATCTATTGTCTTGTCTCCATAGATTGTCCCTTCAGTGACATTTCATACAAATAGAATCATATAATGTGTAGCAGTGTATGACTGTCTCCTTCACTTAGCCTGTGTTCAAGATTCATTTTTAATGTGACATTTATGAGGAAAGCACTCCTTATTGTGTCAATCAGCTTGTCGTTTATCAATTGATAGATAGTTCTTTTTAATATCCATCTTTAGATTATTGTGAATAATGTCACTATATACATTCATGCAGATAATTTCCTAAGTGAAAACCGTGTTTTATTGATCATAGTAATGAAAATGTCACAGTTTCTGTGAGTTGATTTCTGGAGAATTTCTACCTCTTCTAATTTCCCAAAGGCCCTTCCATCATCCTAATTTTAAAGAAGTCATATTCTATTTTTACAGGCTGACTCATGGTCTCTTTGTTCAATAACTGCGTATCACCAAGATGACTGAAGGATACATGAAGACCCTTGGGGAGAAGAATCATGTCACTAAGATCTACTATGATGTAGGACAAAATAGGAAAGATATGTGGATGAGTGAGTGGGTGACTGCGGGTGTGAAGGGGCGTGTTTGTATTCAGAAAAATAAAAGACCCCCTAGGTGTGTGGAAAGGTTGGCCAAATCACATTAAATTTAAGCGCAATGGTTGAAGTGCTGCCAAAGAGAGGTGAGTTAGGTGCAGCACACCTGGCCCATTAGCTCATCCAGCTGCTCTTCGGTCCTCACATAAAGATGTTATTTATAAGAATTCCATTTAACCATTAGTTGCAATGTGAGCCCATAAAATGTGAAGGTAGAAAAGTCATGGGAATCTTGACTTCTGCCAAGTTAAATCATGGAGAGTCTGAAAGAAGAAATGTATGAGTACATTGTCGGAGCAGCTGCAGAGTGGAGCAGGTCACTACTTCCCGATTTTGATTGAGACTTTCTTTCCCGTGTTTTGGCATGGCACCGCATTTTCTTAAATGACAGCATTCTCACAGTAATGTTACGCAGGTAGGAGAGTACATTGTGTCTCTGTGTCAGCTTTGTGAAAAAGATGGGTGAAAATGTTGGTTCAGCAACTTACTATGTGCTAGGCATCATGTCAGATGCCAGAGATACTGTTGAGAAATAAGATTGACAGTGTCCCAGACAAAATTACTCACTGATTTGTGGATTACAGAATTGTTCCTGACATCTCGACTGGAAATTCCAGCTCTGATAGAATCTATTCAGACACCTGTGTATGCCAGAAACTATGTTAGGCACAAATCAACTATATGGTACCTGGCTTCAAAGAGCTATGGTATGCATATTCCATGTGTAAGAGACTATGCATATGCAACATAAACAATGAAGATGTTAAAATAATGCTATTCGACTTAAGAGCACACAAATCACTCATTTTTCAAGTGTGGTTGGTGGTTGTACAAAGGATGGGGGACTTCACAGAGCACTGGGGTTTTCACAGACCTGGTAGGATTTTGAGGATTTGGATAGAGAGTAAAGTAAAGGAATTCTAAATGGAGAGACCAGCTTGAGGCATGGAAGCAGTGTTTGATAGAACACTGAAGAAGTAGGCCCTGTGTTGACTCTTTTCCCTCTCTCTTCCCAAAGAGGCAAGTGTCAGGCCTGTTCCATTTCAATGGAAAGGTAAGACCAGCCAGATACTTCTTGTTTGAACACCTGGAAGGTCTCAAAGCACATCAAAGTGGGCACAGGTCTCTAAGGCTTACCACATATTGAGCTTGAATGTCTATAAAAGTGAAGACAAGTTTACTAGGAAACTAATATTGATTGACAGGATCCAACCACATCAACACAAAGTAGGCACTAAAGCTTAAGAAGTCCAATATGGGGCCAGCAAGATGGATTAGTTGGTAAAGGCCCTTGCTGTCTGTCATGCCTGATGTTCAGGCCAAGCCTGATGACTTGAGTTGGATTCCCAGAACCCATATGATGAAACAAGTGAAAGTCAAACANACACACACACACACACACACACACACACACACACACACACAGCATCATCATTATTATGCACACTATGACACTCACATGCTCATATATATAGACATACAAATGCATTAAATAAATAATAAATAAAATCTCAACGACGTACAGTATGTCCTGTGGTGATATTTTATCTGTGTTTCCTAATAAAATTTATCTGAGGGTCAGAGGAAAAATGGGGCTGCCAGCCACTAGTAGTAAACAATAGTCTTGCAAGTTAGCACACGCCCTTAATCCATTTGGTTCTCTGTGACTCCAAGGTCACATGGGGAACTAGCAGTAGGAGGTGTGGCACACGCCTTTAATCCCAACATCAACTTAGAGTTCTGAAGGTCCATGCAGACAAGGCAGGAAGTGATGTAGCTTGGTGAGGATAGGAAATTAGTTAGCAGATGGACAGGCATAAAAAACCAGGTTAGACTGGAAGTCTCTCTCTTCCCTCCGCTTCGCTCCTTGGAAGTAGAGGCAGTGTTGGTGAGGTGAGGCTAGTGGTGGCTTGCTCCTAATTCCTCTGATCTCTGTCAGATTTTCACCCTTATTTCTTTTTCCGTGTGTTTATTAATAAGACTGGTTAGAAGTTCTTCTTACAATGTCCTTTAGCAAAATGCATGTTTTCTCTTACTCATAGGTCCTAGATTTTATACAGTTACATTAAATCACTTGTGTACATGAAAACAGAAATAAAACAGTCTAGGGAAAAGAAGGGGATGAATGAGAGAGAAAGTGGTAATAAAGAGGAAGATAGTGAGATACAAGAGGAATAAACTCAGAGTGCAACACATACCTCCATGACAGTGGCCTTATATAAGATAAAGCTTTAGAGTTGACAATAAGTCACCTTCCAATATTTATGGGTGATTTTAACGTTGGTATAGTTTCCAGGCTCTTGTTGTGGATCTGTGTAGGTTGGCCTAATGCATGCCAAAGGCAAACTGTGTGTAAATCTAATGGAGAAGACATAACATAGTGGTAAGCTCTGAAGTCAGTTTGCTTTGGTTCTGAACACCAAATCATGTGTCTGTAAAGGTTAACCTTTCTGGGTAACACAAGCTCACTTGGCACCAATTATTTTTTCTGTACACAAAGCTGTGCTTACCTTAGGAGGNTGTTGTGAGAATTAAATAAAATAATGCACGTAGGCAGCTGTGGCACAGACAGCATTGCTCCGTGTGAGGTGATGCCGATCAATGAAGGATTTTGACTTTGTCTGCATTCTCACCCATACCCAAACTCTTCCTCAGATCCTTAGCACTGTTCTTAAGTCTGAGCCTGGATTTCCTCACTAGTACACGAACGATAAGAGCCTTAAAGGGTTATTGTGGAATTCAGTAGTTTTCTATGATCACAAAAGTACATGGAATACACAGTAGGTATACATGGCACACACAGTAGATATACAAAAAGACAGCTGGGGTTTGCAAATTTACCTCAGTGGCAAAGCACTTGGCTCTAAGCACAAGGCCCTGGATTCATTCCTCAGCTCCAAAGGAAGCGGGGAAAGAAAAAGGGAAAAGTTACAAAAAGACAGTTGTTACTAATATATAATTCATACATGCAGGCAAATAAAATTTTCAGTAGTCATAGTTTCTAAATATTTTAAAATTAACTTGGGGGAGGATTGCTGGAGTGCTGGGGCTCATTGTTAGCTGGTAATACAAGCCTTTGTCTCAAAAAGAAAACAAGAAAGAAAAAAAAAATCAAGGAATAAATGCATGATGTTAGAAATGTTAAATGTTCAATAACTTTAACCATCAGCAAATGGACTTTTCAAACTCCATGAAGACTGTGTCTTAGGCCAGTCAGAATGGCTGTCATCCAGAAGAGAAGAGTGGGAGAGATGATGTGGGGGAGAGGAACCCTTCAACATCGCTGCTGGCATGAGATCTGACTTAGCTCAGTGGGCTATGGGACTCAGTTCCCTAAAAACAAAAACAAAAACAAAACAAAAAACAAAATGCAAAAGTGCCACGTGATCCAGGCATGCACTTGTGCTCATACACAGAGCAAAGTCAACTTATTGTAGAAGCCCCTGGACCCTGACATTTATTACTGCAGCATCTACAGTAACCACGGCATGAATTAGCCCAGCTGCCTTTCAACAGATAAATGGGTGGAGAACATGTTGTATCTACACATGGAGTTTTATTAAACTATAAAAACAAAGTCAAACTGTGGCATTTTCAGTAGAATGTATGGACCTAAGGGTCCTCATGTAAACAAAGTAAGCCAGTCTCAAAAAAGGCAGCATCGTGTGTACCACAGGCAGAGTATTAGGCTTGTGGAAGTGGAAAGGGTGACTAAGAGAGGGTAATAGAGGTGCCTATGATTAGAGCCATTATTTTCCACAATTTATGCTAATTAAAAATCAAACAGTGAAGTACGTGAACAAACAAAATGGTTCCTCACATTTGTTTTCCTTCCACCCTTGCCCATTTTCCTTTCATTTCTGGGGCCCTGGACTCACATGAATGAATGATAGTCTTCGGTTTCAGCACATCTTCTCCGTTTTGAGCTCATTTGTCCAGAACCTGGGCTGAGAGAACACTTAACAATTACTCACTGCTGACTATGTCCCCAAACCCAGGGGCTCTACATATCATCTGTCACCAGATTCTCAGAACAACCTAATGACACAGCCCTATTTCTTTCATACATGAAGAACTAGGGTACCACTAGGTGTGTTTCACAAGACCTACAGATAGAAATTTGTAAGTCTAGAATTCTAGCAGAAAAGGCCTAACTCCAGAGTGCATCTGTCTTGCTTTGTTTCTGTGGTTAAGTCTGAGAATCAAGTCTGTCTTAAAGTTTAATGCATATATATGGTGTAATTTGTGGTGATATTTTGTTTGTGCTCTAACAAATAAAGCTTGCCTGGAGATCTGAGTGTGGAGCTAGCCACTAGTTGACCATAGAAGCCAGGCAGTGGTGGCACATGCCTTTAATCCCAGCACTTGGGAACACATGCCTTTGATCCCAGTACTTGGGAGGCACATGCCTTTAATCCCAGCACTAGGGAGGAGGAAACAGAAAGGGATATGGCTGGGCGGAGAGAGAAAGTGATAAGGTAGGCGGAGACAGGAACTCAGCCCCTTTCAGGCTGAGGAGTTGGCAAGGTAAGAAGTGGCTGTGGCTTGCTCCTTTGTCTCTCTGGTCTTTTAGCATTTTTCCCTATATCTGACTCTGGATTTTTATTTTTTAGGCCAATTAGAACTTGTGCTACAGTAATTCCATTGGCAGGGATGTACTGATGAGCCATAGTGTGATAAATGGGTAACCAATTAGAAATTTTGAAACATGTAAAGGAAGGTCAACTAGAGGTGATAACTTTGGAGGAAGAATTGGAAAACAGATTCTATCTGGCTTCTAAATTCAGTTTGCTATTTAAATTTGAAAGACAGCTATGCTAATCACTATAGCATCACCTAAGCTAGTCATTTAAATTTAGATAGATGATGTGACGACTCCATGCTCCAGTTTTCCCAGCTAGAAAATGAATGTGCAACTTTTGGAAGAACTGAATAAATCATATTTAGAAAAATACTTTTCTTCAGAAAATTTTAATGGATGTATACATAGTAATTGTGTCTATTTATAGTATACAATGTGACATCTCACACAAATGTATATGTAATGATGAAATCAAGGTAACCGACTATCTTTCATATAAGATATTTATCTTTTCTTGTAGAGAACACTCAAAATCCTCTNTACTAACTATAGTTATCTTACTCTGTTATAGAACATTATAAGTTATTCTTCTTTCTTTGCCATATCCTGGTACCCAGTAGGCATCTTCTCTCCATCCCTACCTCCCCAAAACATTTCCCAGATTCTGCTAAATACTATCCCATGCTTCAAAACATATAAATGAGAACATATGGCATTGGTGTTTCTGTGTCTGATAGTTCACTTAACACAATGCTTTAAGAAAGCATTTCTACCCCAGGGTCACAAGAGTGAGAGGGCTAGCCCGTCACCAGCTACAGCACACAGGAGAGCAGGCCCTGAACCTGCATGGACTGCACAGTAGAGCTTACCTTGTTGTTCCAGGCAGGGGGAGGGAGGGCATGAGAGCAGGAGAGCTGATCCTCCCCCACAGCCTCCCCATACTCCCTGCAGCAATCAGGAGAGAGGGCCCCCGAACCTCTCCTGAGCAAATCAGTAGAACTGGTCCTGGTGATGGGAGTGTGAGTGGTCTGGATCTGAGGACCTGAGGACTGGAGAACTGGCCCCGCCCCTTCCTGCCAGCTGCTTTGGATGAGCTAGCCAAGACAGTGCTGGAGAGCTCACCAGGGTAGTGACTATGAGAAAAGCTGGCAGGCTGAACAACCCAGGTACCACCCAGGCCCAGAACCAGGGCTATGAGTTGGCCCACCCCATCATCGACCTCTTCTATGAAGTGTTGCAACATGAGAAGGGGACGAACCTACAGATGCAAAACTGCAGGATCGCCACGACACGGGACAACAACAGCATGTCCAAGAGGAGCCACAGTGAGGACCCATTATCAGTGGCACAGCAGAAGTCAGAGGCCTCAAGTCAGACCAATGACTCGTGGCAATGAACAATTGCAAGTAAAGATGAATGGACTGAAGGGTAAACTGTGTGACTCAATGGGCCAGAGGACAGAAGCCAGGGGACAGGGAGATAAGTGGGATCAGGATGCATGATATGAAATCCACAGAGAATCAACAAAAGTTGAAGGGGAAAAAAAGAAAGAAACCATTTCTAAATATTGCATGACTATCACTACCTCAGTAATGTAACATTATTAACAAACAGTTTCCTAATTAAATTTTATATCAGTTTTTACATCACCAATAAATAATTCAGGAGTCTTTTGAAGGTACTAGAATAAAATGCAATGCAAACTTAAAGCAATCAACCAAAATAAAGTAAATGGGGGAAACGGCAAAGTAATGGAGCTAAGGCCAAGATGAGTATACAGCATACAGTTACCCATGCTCACGGTAAATCACATTTTGTTTTATGGTTTATGGCCACCAATAAGAGGGAGGAAATCCCACCCACTTCGGGGTTTCCAGGGTCCATGAGTTGAAAATTAGCCATCTAGATAACACTGAAACTAACAGAGATAAATTTCTGCATTGGTTTGCACAAAGACGTGAATGGCATCCTCAGCAATATCACAGCAATTCATACATATTTTCCTCACCACATACTAGATCATAATTACATAAAATAATCCTTGGAACAACTCACTGTGAAGCACTCTACAGCATTCTGACTCAAACTTAGGTCAGCTTTTAGAAGTTCTAATTAAATCAATAAAGCACACCCTAACGCTAATAATAACAATAGTAAAATGCTAATAACTAATCTTTCCTTTGTTCGACAGTCATTGAACAAATGCTCCATGAAATAGCCGCTGAAGACAGAAGTGAACAAATCTCCTAAGAAGTCTTGATCTGGTGGACTTTTGTTCTATTCAAAGAAGACACATAACAACGAACAGGTTAAAGATGTAAGATGACTGGTAGTGATAACTACTACAAAATAAATAATAAAGCAGGAAGATAGGATAAAAAAGCAATATGGGAATTAAAGGTCACTAATGTAGCAGTGTGCAGCCTCAGACAATGAACACCCCACAGCATATACATGAAACTTCCAAAGGCCAAAATGAAGAAATATTTTTTTTTCTGTAAGTAGCTTTCAATGAAAAGTTTTATGTAAACTGTATGAAGGTTGGTGAACATATTAACAGAGTAAACTTAGTACTATAGAAAGTGAAGTCAGCGAGGAAAACTTCATTTGAAGCTACCACAGTATGGGAGAGAGGCCAGAGCTCAGCCTAACTCAAAATGTATTGAAACAAAAGACAGATTATTCTTTGGGATCTGGAAGGAGCCACTGGAAGAGTTCCAAAGGATGTTTCTGGAGGGATGGCATTGGTGAGGCTAAGTCTGCAAATACTTTTCTTTGTGATTTAGGTCATCTGTGTTTCAAATTGCTGCCCATCAAAGTTAGACTCCTACTTCCCAGAGAGGAGGGAGTGAGGAATGCCATCCTCTTGCATGATTTCATTTCAAAGGGTGCCCAGGTCCTTATGAAAGGCCATCCTGAGCTGTAAAACTAGAAAGAGGGTTTTTAGAAGAGATTTACATATCAGAGATGCAAAGAAGGAATGTACAGTTACAGATGTTCTAAAGCAAATGTTCCAAGAAAAAGGAGGTTAGGAGCCTTGAATCAGAAAGAAGCTTGTCAAATTTAGTAAAGCAAACAAATCCTAGAGACCTTGCTGGTCAATGCATACACAGTCACACACAGTTGTTCACAATATATTTCCAAAGTATCAGCTATTCTATTGATGTTCACATGCTTCTTTATTATGTCATATTTACTTGCTATAATATGAACAATAAGTATTTTAGAGTATGTTTTTAATTCTATGAAAGTCACCTTATATCACAGATGACAGCAGATAGCAAATTACTAATAGGTTATAATCAGGCCAAAAAGTACACTATAGAAATTCAATAAAATTTTGAATGTTGTTTGATTATGCAAGTTATTCCTTCTTGAAATACCAACAGTGGGTATTAAACTATTCTTCATATTTTAAAAACACTTAGAGAGTATTTTAATGTGTATCATAAGACAATTTGTGGCCTGGTGAGATACCACTCTAATCATATCCCCAGAGCCTCTGAAGCAACCAAGAAGGAAGCTTGGTTGTATTTACACAGGAAATGTCTTGGCATTCATGTTTCTACCAGGTGGAAGAGCCATTCAACTCAAACTCAGTTACCCTTCTGGTTCTACAGTGAAAAGACATAGTCAGGAGGTGTCTAAGAGTGACCAAGACAAGTCATTCCAGATGGTACCAGAGACCAACAGAGTAAAGGTCTGTTGTAACATGAATTTCTAAACAATCTTATTAATAAAAAACACAGGGCCAGAATTGGGGTAAATTCTGAAAGATCAGAGAAGCAGAACAAGCCACAGCTAACCTCACCTCACCAACTTCTCAGCCAATCCTGTTTTCTCAAGCTGGAAGCTTCTGAGTTCTCATCCGAATGGATCTTAGTTGAACTGCTGCTAAAAGCCTAAAAGCTTAAAAGCCTCTAGTTCCTGGTCCTCATGCCTTATATACCTTTTTGCTTCTTGCCATCACTTCCTGAGATAAAAGGTGTGTGTCACCATGCCTGGCTATTTCCAGTGTGGCCTTGAACTCACAGAGATCTGGATGGATCTCTGCCTCCCAAGTGATAGGATTAAAGGCATGTGTGACACCATTTTCTGGTCTCTATGTCTATCTAGTGGTTGTTCTGTTCTCTGACCCCAGATAAGTTTATTATGGTACACAATATATTGGGGGACACAATATCACCACAGACTGTCACCCTCTTTCAATGAACTTCATAAAGACCATAACAAAATCCTTCAGTGACCAAAGAAGGGTTTGTCACTACTAACACTAACATATAAAGAATTGACCATCTTAGTGAAGTTCAGTTGGTGATAGTAGGGTCATACAGATAAAAATCTGTGGGACATGGGTTTTTAAAAGAAGAGAAAATAAAACAGGACCAGGCTAAATATTATTAAATAACAAATATTTATCTAACTATTGAGAAAGAAGGATAAAAATTTTGAAGAAATTTTACAAATTTTTCCTTGAAATTTGTAAGTCTTTGTGCTTAAGATAGTGTGAACTCCATTTTCATTCCAGTGTGTACCTTCAATTATTTCAATAAAACCTTGATTTTGTTCATAAGCCCAGAGGTAAGAGACCACGCTGGATATTTAAGTTGGGAAACCAGGTCTGAAGGACTCCCAGCTCACCATCATAGGTAAGATTTCAGTGCCAAGTGGGGCAGAAAAGATAAACAGGGCTGGCCATTCTGGGGTTGCTCCCATAGGAAGATTACCAGCCTCCTATTTCCTCTGTAATTCAAAGCTGAAAGTGTTATGATTTTATCTCCTAGGAAACACTTGAGCAATGTTTAAGAACCCTGGGCAGTGCTCCTAGCAAANTGAACTCTCCAAGCTAGCCACTGAAGAACATGGTATACTTTTTAAATACAGGTCAAGATTAAACTTAAAGAATTTATCTAAATCTTGACTTAAAAGATTTATCTAAATCTTTAAGGTTATTCCCTTAAAACTAGAGCTCACTTCCTCCTGTCCCAACTTCACTGAGAACCATCAGAAGGCTTAGAACATAAGGGCACCTGGCATACCTATGCTGCCACATCATGGCCCTCCAGCCTTTTATGAGAACGGAGGAATAGGAAGCACTAAATCTCCCCCTTTTTTCCCTTGTTTTCATTCCACCCACTCCCACCCATCGCTATCATGTGACTGAGATCATTATGTGCAAAGAAGAAAGCAAAGTGGTAGTATGGGCTTCTGTTTCTTGTATATCTAGGTTGGTTGATCATTTCAGCAGGGACAGTTCACATATGGAAAATACACCAGGCAGGATAAATAATCTCTATTCTCTTGGCATTCTAGAAGTTATTAAAAAGAAGGTATCATGTATCTCTTTAGTTGGCAAGTTCTTTTCTTAGAGGAAAACAGTCAGCTGAAAGGAGCATGGAATTGCTTAAGTGCAGGTCCACTTGTGTCTCACTTTCAGATGTTTTGTTCGGGTGGAGGAGGACTTCTGTTTGTTCATTTTTGTTTTAGCTCTCCCAATGTTTTTCACTCCTGACAATCCCAGGAGTCATTGGCACATTGTTAATTACAGTACACAACCATTCTACCTGAAAAACTGCAGGAGAACTGGCAAGTGTGTAATGCCATCGAACCTGGGAAAATATAGCAGCAGTACCAGGAAGTGAACAAAATATCTCTCAAATGGCAGAGGGGAGTATCCTATGCTGATTCCCCTATTAGTTTTTATTATAGTTCCTCATTTGTTCCCAATGCAAATTATAGATCATCTATAAACTGTATGATACATCAAGGTTTTTAATCTCAACAAGAAACCATTGTACTTGAAAGATTGTCAAGTAGAGAGTGCTGCTCCTAGATTCCAAGAGGGGGAGAAAATCATTAAACCATGGAGTTAATAAGCTAACTCTGAAGGGCTCTGGGCTTGTAAATGAAGCATATTGTTTCCTTTATTTTGAACTTCTCGTTTCATGAGAAAAACTCTAAGATACACAGAAAGAGTTCTTCATGGCCTGAGGCTCTTGTGCTGCTAATGGCTTTTGACAGTGTGTTACAGCTTGTTTAATTCAATTGAATTTGATTATTCATGTCACTAACAAGATAAACAGGTTAACAGAGGGAATTTTTTTCAGCCACTGGTTCATATTAATGTCTAAAAATTCAGTTGTCCAGAAAAGGAGATGAGGCGGGAGCAAAGCCAGCGAGATGGCATTTTCAGCGGACGATTCTTGTGATTGGAATCTGACTGTGGAGAAAGNGTTGGTTGTGGGATTATTAACATTGTTCATCTAAAGAATAGGATAGACATTTTTGGTAAAGTACACACTTTCATTGAAAGTTAGTCTCAACCTGTGTTATCAAGCAGATCTGATTCACTGGTCTACTACACATGTGTATACATACACACACACACATACACACACACACACACACATACACACACACGGCAGCTATAGAACACCTTGGTGTTTCCTAGATATAACCATTTCTTCTTTCTTTGTTCATACCATTGCATGTTATAATTTTTGTGTTGTTTGCCTAGAATGCTTCCCGACTAACAAACTTTTGATTTGGCAAAAANGGTATCTGTTCAATGAAATTCTCTAGGGTTTCCTCAGTATCCTTCAGAAATATGTCCTCTTAGTCTATGTTCCTCAACTTTTTCTGCACATCCACACCCCTGATCTAACATGGTCCTGTCAATCATGTAGCTTAGTCAGATTCCATATGAAAAGGGGCATTGGTGGCAGGGGAAAGAGATTGGATTTTCATTGTGTGAACACAATCTGGAACCTCGCGGTTTCCTACCACAGTAACACCCCATCATAAACCCTGATATGGCCATCCTTGATTCCAGAGCCAATCACTGTTCTGCTTTTTGTTTGTTAGATTTTGTTTGGATGAGGTGGAATTGGGACACTGGCCTAGAACTCACCATGTAGCCCAGTCTGAACTCAAATTCTCAACAATCCGGTTTCAGCCTCACAAGGGCTGGAATTANAGGACTGAGCCAGCATGCCTAGCTTATGGTTGCAGTTAATCCTCTTGTCTGCCTCTAATGCCAGCTGGTTCTGTTCATCATTAGCCATCAGTCACCCTGCCCCTCTTCCTTCTTGCAGTCCTTGCATGTGGTAGGTGATCAATAAATCAATAAATGATAAAAGAACCAGAGAGAGGGTGAGTGAGTAGACATCCAAATAAAAGATTAGGGGAAGAAGGTAAGTATGGTCCTTTTTTTATACATTGTACAAAACTCTCAACTAATAGTAAAAAAGAATGGATGCTGAAACTTGTTTTTAAAATCACAAGTTTTCCATGCATTTATGCAAGAGGTTAAAAAAATCACAGCAACATTTTCTGAGAGTGCACATCTCAAACTCAAGCACAAAACAGAGAGTNCACATCGGGAATAGCATGAGACTTTGAAACCTCAAAGCCCATCCCCAGTGACATACTTCCTCCATCAAGGCCACACCTTCTAAGCCTCCCCTAATAATGCACCAATTGGGGATCAGGTATTCAGATATTTGAGCCTTTGGGGGACCTTGTCATTCAAGCCACTGCTCTCAGCTTTGAGGAGTTTAGCACTGAACAATATGGAGCTCATCTTAGAAAAGCATATTCAGGTGATCTGCTCCTCTCCCCTTTACTCATAGCCTTACTTCCTGAGTTCAACAAGCCAACAGAGGGAACCCATTTATCAAAGGATTCAGTCGTTCAGTCTCCAGCTCTGAAAATAACTTGTTTATGCCCTAGGGTGACAAGGGTGGATGTCGGCCTATCCATCAAGGTGAAATACACAAACACAAATTATATCAGTACTTTAAATATGAATATCTGAGAGACAACTGAAACAGCCTATCAATTTCAGGTTTCAGAAATACTTNGATGTGCTAGCAGTGTGATAACAACATTAGCTACGTTTCTTGTTGCTGTGACAAAATGCCCGAGAAAAACAACCTAAGGAAGGGTTTGCTTCAGCTCCCAGAGTGAGAAGCATCCATCATGGCAGGGAAAGCGTGTTGGCAAGAGCTGCTCAAGATGTCAGCACCATAAAGTGGCTGCTCACATCATGTCTGAAGCAGGAAACAGGAAGAAGAGAATGCTGGTACTAAGTTCACTTTCCCCTTGTCTCTCTTAAACAGTCTGTGCCTCCAGCCCACAGGATGGTGCCACCCACATTCAAGTTGGGTATCCCCTCCTCAGTTACTCCCCGTGGGAAACTCCCTCACAGACACACCTGGAGCTGTGTCTCGAAGGTGACTCCAAATCTAGTCTAATGACAATGAAGATTGGTAATCACAATAACTGATTAGACTCTAATGTCTTCAAGACAACTAGAAATTTTTGGATAAATCCTTTGAATTGTTTTAAGATTTTTCTAATCATTCAAATATTTGACAAAAGTCAAATAACTTGTAAGATGGAATTATAGCATGCTTTGATGTAAGCTGCAAATCCTTCCTTAGTGTATAGGCAATATTCTTAAGCAGCTGTGCCCAGAGCAGAGATTAGTTAGTACTAGCAGACTTGCCTCTTAGCTGTGTTCAAAATTTATATTTGAAAATATTGTTTATTTTTTCTGTATCCAACACTGCTTTGTGCTGGACTAGAACATTCCTGGGAAAAGAAAACATAGTAACAGATAGTAAATTTGGAGACGTGCTGCACATGTGACAGCTACATTAAAATCCAAGCTGTGAAAGCAGGGTTTCCAGCTCATCCATGCAAACACCAAGGGCTTTGCTATTGCTGTTGCTCTTTCTATTTCTGTTCTGAATTGTTCTTAAATACCTATTGAGTGAAATGGTGCTGTCATCGCACTTTTACATGAGTAAACACAAACCCTCTAGCCCTTTTGTCTGAATCACCATGAGTAGTGCTGGGAACCATTATGGCTGGGTCTTTAACTAGCTCATAGTCCTCAGGGGAAGTGCTTGAAAGGTGCTGACTCACTGTCCAGTAAGTACAATGGGCTTCATGTTCAAATTTACCGGGCAAAGCTTCTCCAAGTTTCTAAGTGTCTTTAGATAAATTTAGATAATCATGATAAGATATCAGAAAGTTCCCTTTTCCCACCAACACCAGGGAGACTTATTGAAGGCTAAACTGAGGATTCAAGTTAAACCCAAGGCTCTAATTCTTGGCTCTATGGCTTTAAGTCTCTTGCAAAAATAGCAAATAGCTTGCCTCCTTTTTTTATTTTATTTTAATTTTTTTCATTTTACATACCAACCACAATTCTCCCTTCCTCCCCTCCTCTTGCTCTCCCCATCTTCCCCTCACCCTCACTCCACTTCTCAGAGAGGGTAAGGCCTCCCATGGGGAGTCAACAAAGCCTAGGCTTACCTCCTTCTTTATGAGATTTTAGAAAAGAGAAAACAATTTGTACATGTATATATAATTTGCTGAATATCAAACTGAAAGTGGTTAAAACACCATGTCCATTCCCATGGAGCTTACACTATGGAATCAGGGCAGCTAATCAAAGAAGGTATGACCAAGGTTAAAGTGTGTTAGCAGAGGAAATTCAGTGCTGTGGTGTTGAGTAAAATCTGAGGAAATAGCTAGACTTAATTGCTGCCTAAAAGGTACCTGGGGCTGGAAAGATAGCTCGGCAGGTAAGAGTGCTTGCCAATCAAGCCTGACAACCTGAAAGGACTTGAACACCTGAAGTGTTTATCTAATTATTCTTTAACAATAAAACTCAGAAGTCAGATATCAGGGTAAGAATCTGAATGATCAGAGAAGTGGTGAAAAGCAAAGTGACCTCTCTCTCTCCATCTGTCTGTGTGTGTGTGTCTGTGTGTGTGTGTGTCTGTGTGTGTGTGTTTCTCTCTCATTGCTCCATCCAAAGGGGCCAAGACCTTCTCTAAGCTCTGCCCTACTACTTACTGTGTCAGTCCTCCAAAACCCTTATAGTTAATTTTAGTCAGCTAGTAGCTAGCTCTGCCCTCTGATTCAAAACAAACTTTATTGGCAGTCTCAGGAATGTCAGAATGTGATCAAAATATCATACAATATTTCCTCCTTCTGGTCTAAATAAAAAGGGAAGATTTTAACTCTAACACAGAAAAACTATACACAATTAGAACCATTATTGGGTAAGAATTACATTTACAATGTCCAGTCTATTTGCATTTGGCAAATTCAGAGAAAATACTCCATTATCTATCCTATCTTAGTGAATCCAAAGTTTTGTACCTAATTCATTTTCTATCCTAACTTGTATTACTAACCCAAAACTATTTTTTAGATCTCAAAAATTTTTCTTAGATAAACAATTTAAGCTTTTATGTCTCTCAACCTTATAAACTTTACACATCTTTTTTGAAGTTCTTTTCTGAATTTGGTAACAAGGAAAATTGCAACTATAACTATCTAGTCTTCAACTCTATCAGAGATCCAAGAAGGATATACCTGAGTAAACAAGAATTGCAGAGCAAAAAACTTAGAAAACTATAAAAATGACAGAAACAGTACCTGAACAGTACCCCAAGATTCCTCTGCAATGTTGGAGAAGCCATCTTCAGCCTACAGGCCTAGAATATCTGACAGACTTTTCTGTGACACAGGAATTTTGAAAGACTGTCCCACCTTGTCATGGCAAATTTTGGCAGTCACTTTCTTTTGTGTCCTGCTTGTTGAATTTCAACAGCATACTCCCAGCAGTGGAGACAAGGGCAGTTACTTGCCTGGTGAATAACTTTTGCCACAAAGAAAGCAAACTCCATATGGAGATTCTTCAATGCCCACCATCTTCTCAGAAGTAGATTGGTGCTTCCAGGAGAAGATGTGTCTCATTGTCATGGAAAGCCTTATGTTATTAAGATATCTTAAAAGCCATATTCTGTAGATCTCTGAAGTGTTTGAAGACCATCTGTCTACCTAAAACATATCTCTGTTTGACATTGAAAACATACCTAACATGACAAAAAGTTTGATTGTTATAGGTGACCAACCTACATTTCTTTATTATCCTAGCTTGTAATAATAACTTTCAAAGACTATAAATTTACATCACATTGTTAAATGAGCTGCATAATACCTTAAACAAGAGAAGAAATGTATCTACAGTGTATTCTAACAAAAAAACCTTAAATTTGTATCAATATACAAAAATCCATACCAGTGTAAAATATTTAAGGCTAGTAGCTGTTTTTTTAGTTTAAAAGTAGATTCAATAAACTACCCTTTTATCCCATCATTTCTATATCCCCCTTTTTCTTTTCAGAATGAGATCCCTGAATCTAATGTGTTTGTTCACCTTTTTTCCTGACCATTACCAATAGCAATTTGTAACAAATCCCTCTAATCAATGACAAATATCCATAACCCATTGAATGATTAAAAAACAACAACAACAACAACAAAAAGCCACCAGCCCACCTCTTGGGAATGTGAGTACTATGTTTTCTAGATTGCTTTCTGTTGTCTAGGGCAGGCAATGGCATCTCTAGGGGACCCTGAGAAAATTAAGATAATGATCAAGTGTTGGGAGAGCTAGCTGTATCATTTGTTGCTGATCTCTATGTAATTGGAAAGTGTAGGGCTTATCTGAAGTCCTGGCTGGAGTAGTGCATGACACTGAACCATCTCAGCTAGCTATCTTGAAATTGCCCTGAGCAGTTTATAGTCTAAAGCTGATTTTTGGTTAGTGTTTACCAGTTTAGTGGAATTATCACAATCCAGGGGGAATTGTTGTTGTGGGGCCCCATCATTCTTTTGGGGACTTAAAATGTTGCTGGTGGGAATGATCATGGTTCACTGCAGAAAGCTTAAACATTTTAAATGTCATATGCTGCAGATCTTGGAGAGGGTAAAGGACCACATCCAAAGTACACAAACTTACTTCCTAGTTACCTGATTCAGACTCAAGCCACAGGAAGCTAGATGAAGCCTTTTTCTGGAATTAGTTAGTAGTCTATATGACCATTAATATCATGACAGAAATTGTAAATATATATTTGTAATGTACGTGTACTGTATGTGTATTAATCTTATAAATTTTGAGATACTATTTATACCTTAAGAAAAGTTTTAAAGAGTCAAAATAAAACCAAAGGATTATGAGATTAGTGGCAATAGAATAGTCCCTTAGTTTTGGTTTTTCTTCTGTCCCTTACCAGGTGGTGATTCTGACATGAGACAGAAGTTTTGGATTTTCCTTTAACAAGCATGTTTGGGTTTAAAGAAGAAGAGAGCCATGCTCCAACTCCGAAGCAAATTTTAATTTTTAATTAAACTGGGAGTACAAAAAGACCATTTGCCTTATATATCTGTAGACAATAGCAGAAGCAAATGCTTGGGGAGATGTATGAAATTTTGTACTGTTAGAAATGTGCTATACCATTAGGCCAATTTACTATTTTTCTTGGGACACTTTTTTCTGGATGACTTGTCTTTTTTCTTTAGATGTCTCATTTGTTTGGTAGTCTTCAGATTCTTTAGTTAGAAGCTTTTATTCTCCTGGAAAGACAAAAGCAAAACCTTGCCTCAACCATAACTTTGGGGAATTTCCCTCTTTGGCAAGTTATATCTGATCAAATGAAAAGCATTTGTTAGTCTTAAAAGTTAGTTTAGATTGAATTGCCATGCTATTTGCTGAACCATCACTTCTTCTAATCAAGAGATCTCTCCTATTTGAATCTAATCTTTATCAGTTTTGATGGTATTCATAGCTTTTCTTCTCCTGTGGAAACAAAAGCAAAACCTTGTCCCCAATGTAACACATATCCTGGTTTCCATTCTGAAGTCAACATATCTTTAAAGAATACAGGCCAATTTAATTTAGCAGTTTTTTACTACTATCCAATGTCTCTGCAGCTGTTGTTCCATTCTCATTAGCATTTAAAAACTTTAAGATTAATAAAGCATTGTGTAATCTATCTCTGGGGGTCTTTATTACCCCTTTCTATTTATTAAGCATATCTTTTAAAGTGCAATTAGATCTTTCAATAACTGCTTGTCATGTAGGATTGTGTGATATACCTGTAATATGGTTTATGTTGTAATATGCAAAAAATTGTTTTATTTTACTAAATGCATAAGCTGCAGAATTGTCAGTTTTAATTTGTACAGGTATCCTTATGATGATCATAACTTCTAATAATTACAGAATCAGTCTTTTCAGAACTCAAATCAGTTGCCCNTTGAAATTTTGAATATGTATCTATGGTATGGTGTACATATTTTAATTTTCCAAACTCTGTAAAATGAAACACATCTATTTGCCAAATTTTATTTCTTTGAGTACCCTTTGGGTTACCTTCTACAGGTAGTAGAATTCGGTTATAAAAAGAAAAAGTAGAACATTTCCTTGTAATTTCCTTGGCTTGTTGCCAAGTGATAGAAAAATCTTTCTTCAAACCCTTGCTATTAACATGGTGTTTCTTATGAGATTCTGAGGCTTCTAGCACAATTCCAACCAATAGCTGATCAATTTCATCATTACCTTGTGCTAGAGGGCCTGGTAGACCAGTATGGGATCTGATATACAAGGGATGATTTCTATTTCTGATTATTTCTTGTAATTGAATAAATAACAAAGTTGATTCTGCATCATCTGGAATAAGTTCAGTGGTTTCAATATGTGAAACAACTCTTTGTACATATAGAGAGTTAGTAATTACATTAAGAGGTTCTGGAAAATCTAATAATACCATGAGAATAGCATATAATTCTGACTTTTGAACAGAATCATAAGGGTTTTTAGCCACTTTATTTAAATTTCCTGACTTATAACCTGCTTGTCCTGATTAATATGCATTAGTATAGAATGCAGGGGCTCCAGAAATTGGTTTTCCTCAAACAATGTGAGGAAGGATNCAATTATTTCTCTTTATAAACAGAAGCACTTGCTTTTGGGATATTTGTTCCTAATCTTTCCCAAAAAATTACTACAAGCTCTTTGCAAATGTTCATTTTCTGTCCATAATGAGGAAATTTCAGTATTAGTAAAAGGTACCACAACTTCTTCTGGATCTATTCCTGCTAATTAATAAATTCTTAATTTTCCTTTCAGAATCAATTCAGAAACCTTTTCTATATAGCTGTTTAATTTTTTACTCAGTTTGTGTGGTAAAAATATCCATTCTAAGATACTATCCTTTCTCTACACAAGAATTCCTGTAGGAGAATGCATAGAAGGTAAAATAACCAGAATACAATCAAGCTCCGAATCCAAATGACCCACATGTGCATCCTGTAATTTCTTTTCTATCAAAGCTAATTCTCTCTCAGCCTCAGCTGATAATTTTCTTAGACTATTTAAGTCCTTATCACATTGTAAGGTTTGAAATAAATTACTTAGTTCTTGACTTGTCAATCCAATTATGGGCCATATCCAGTTAGTATCTCCCAGAAATTTTTGAAAATCATTAAGAGTTCATAATTTATGAACTTATCTTATATCCTAGGTAATTAATAGAATCTCTTCTTTGCATTTTTTCAGGAGCAATTTTTAATCCCCAACAAGGCAGAATTTTCTTTACTTCTTCAAATATTTTCTCTGAGGTATCTGCATCTGAATCAGCTAGAAAGATATCCACATAATGGTAAATTAGAGATTGAGGAAACTGTTTATGAATTATTTCCAATGGCTGTTGTATAAAATATTGACACAAGGTAAGGCTGTTTAACATTCCTTGTGGAAAAACTTTCCACTNATATCTTGTATCAGGCTATGAATTACTATAAGTAAGCACTGTGAAGGCAATTTTTTTTCTCTATCATGTTCTTGTAAAGGTATAGTAAAAAATCAGTCTTTTAAATCAATCACTTTAATAGACCACACTTTAGGTAATAGAGAAGGCAAGGGAATTCCAGGCTGTAAAGAGCCCATTGGCTGAATCACCTTATTAATAGCTCTTAGATCTGTTACTATTCTCTATTTTCCAGATTTCTTTTTAATGACAAATATAGGAGAATTCCAAGGACTGGTCAATTTTTCAACATGTTGAACAGTTAACTGCTCCTTTACCAGCTGTTCTAATGCCTGTAATACTTCTGATATCAAATGCCATTGTTCTACCCAGGCAGGTTTGTCAATTAACCACTTTAAAAGTAGAGTTGTCGGTATCTTTGAAAGATCAGCAGCTGTTGTACCCTGCTTCTGTACATCCTGAAAGTTTGGTGACTGTTCTTAATAATACCTTTTAATGTTCTTCTCAGAAACATATGAAAGTTTATGGTTTGTTTATGAGATTGGAGGAATGTTAATCTGAGTATTCCATTGCTGTAACAAATCATATCNCCATAAATTCATTGCTACGTTAGCCACGTCTTTCTGTCCCTATACATTTGACCCATCTTGTACTTTGTTTTACGTGAGATAAAGTTCGAATCCCTAGAAGCTGAACATTTACCTCCTAAAGAGGCTAATCTGGATGCCAAAATTTTGGTGAAATTATTTTTACATCTGTCCCTGTGTCTACCAAACCCTCAATTTCAATATCATTTATTTATATTTTTAACTTTTGTCATTGATCATTTATATTTTGCCAAAATATAAACTATTTATAGTTTGCCAAAATATTTGTTTTATGATCTCTCCTGAAAATTTTGTTTAATGAAATGAAGCTGTTCTGTCATCCAGAGAGGTGTGGTTTTTCACAACAGGCATTAAGTCTTTTAATTGCTCTGTGGAGAAGTTTCCCCAATGCTGACAGGGAATGGTTGAACCATATTTGACATGTGGGGCCTATGAGAGGCCCTCTAAGGTGTTTCCTGATGGCAGAGGGTTACCTGACCTGCTCAATGTTGATCTGCATTCATTAGTCCAATGTCAGCCTTTTCTACACCTTCTGTATATTCCAGAAGTCTGGGCCTTCTGTTTGGATTATCTTTAGGAAAAAACATTGTTTCTAGGAACAACTTACCTACAATACCTTCTCAGATAACCTTGTTTACCACAATTAAATCATCTAACCTTTAATTTTTCTTCAAACTTTTAGAAATCATTTCTCCTATCCAACTATCATCATAAGTGTAAGATCCAATAATAGCTGTATTATCTATTAAACCATTATCTATAGGTGCTGATCTTGCCTTTAAAGGCCTAATCAGCCTTTTGCATTCTGAATTAGCATTTTCAATAGCCAAAGATTCAAATAATATTTGTCTAACTGCTGGATCTGATATTTTATTTACAACCATAGTCAATCTTTGTAAAAAATGAGTGAAGGCTTCTTTCAGGCCTTGTATAATTTTAGTAAACGACTCAATCCTCTTTCCTGATTCTTTAACCCTGTCCCAAACATTCAAAGCTGCTGTATGGCATAGAGTCAAGATGTGATCATTAAAGGTAATCTGTCTTTGCAAATCAGCAAACTGGGCCTCACTGAGAAGTTGTTCTTGGGAAATTTCCATACCTCTATCCCTACTTCATTGTTCTATGACCCTAGCTTCCTCTCTCCACCATGTTTTTCATTGTAACTGAGGACCAACTTCTAATACTGCTGTAACTAATTCTTTCCAGTCTTGTGGAATAATTCTGTTCCAAGTGGCCCACAAATTTAACATCTGCTTTACAAAAGATGAATGCATACCATGTGGAACTATTGCTTCCTTAAATCTCTTCAAATCTAACATTTCTATTGGATCCCAGTTAACTTCTGAAGAGCCTTGGGAATGCCCATCATCTTGTGGTCATTCTTGAATGGTAATTGGATAAATTAAGGTTGGTTTTCTGATAACACTGGACACACCTCTTCAGTTTCATAATGCAATGGTGCAGTAGGTTCTGCTTTAAACTCCTCTGTCACTGTGTGAATATTTTTCTTCATTTCATTAGTAGGTCTTTCTGAGGATTGTATCTTATCAGTCAATTTTTTGTATTTGGCACCAATATCAAACAACTTTTTAAAGGATAAAACATGAATTACCAAACTGATAATGATTATAATTGACATTATGTCAATCCCAGATAAGTTGGTTATCCCTTCATTTAATTGTTCCATTCTCAAACCATCCATTGTGTAACCACACAGCAACCTAACTCCCTGCATAGTAATAGTGTTCCTCATTCTTAATGTGGGGAAAAGCCTTTTTTNAAAAAAAATAATAATCTCCCCCTTAAGAATTCCCAGATGTATCACCAGACCTGCTGAAGACAACAGTGAAGTATGAGGCTGTCACCGTGCAGTACAGTTGGGCAGAGAACACTGGCAATGCATGGTCTGGCTGCATGCAGCTGCAGCTGCTTGAGTGTAGCAGGGGGCTGAGAGTGTGTGGCAGTGGCAGCAGCAGTAAAAGTCTGAGCAGGTGTCAAGGTGGCTCACCCAATGTGGCAGTGGCCCAAGGAGGGAGCTAGGGGAAGCCCACAACCCACAGGGAAAGGGAGCCAGACCCCTGAAAAGTGGGCAGAGGGGGGCATGTGGAAACAGCACATGTGTCAAGAAATGAGGGCACAGGGCCGCCTGAAGGCCAGGTTTGGGCAGCTAATTCCAGCAGTGTTTGGAGTCCAGCCACCTGTGGAGTTCAGGGCTGGGGATGGGTGGCAGCTGGAGGCTGCTGCAGAGTGACTGCAACAGGAAAACCCTAGACTCATGCAGAGGGCCCAGGGGAAGAGAGGAAATGCCAGCCACGGTGGCAGCTCTAGCAGCTGCAAAGCCAGCATCGAGTGGCTACCTTGTGATCTTGTGCCCTGAGTTGGACTCCAGGTGAAGCATTTATCTAATTATTCTTTATCAATAAAAACTTCTCTTTCTCTTTCCTCGATCCAGAAGGGCCAAGACCCTCTCTAAGCTTCGCCCTACTACTTACTGTGTCTCTCTATCTGTCCTCAGACCTCTAAAACCCCTATGGTTAATTTTGGTCAGCTAGTAGCTAGCTCCACCCTCTGATTCAAAGCAAACTTTATTGGCAGTCTCAGGAGTGTCAGAATGCAATCAAAATATGGCACAACAAACCCTAAACCTCATGGTGGAAATAGAGATCTGACTCCCAAAAGCTTTCCTCTGAACTCCTTGCACACACTGTGGCATACACAGGTTTACACTCATACACACTGTCTTAGATTTTTTTTTCCTTTCTTTCTTTATTGCTATAATAAAACACTGGCTAAAAGAAAGTTGTGGAGAAAAGGATTTTTTTATCTTACATATTAGAGTCCATCATCAAGGCAAGCCAGGGAAGGAAGTCAGGCAGGAGCTTGGAGCAGAAACCATAGAGGCACTGGCTTGCTTTCCATGGCGTGCTCAGCTTTCTTATACAATGTATGACCACTTGCCCAGGGGTGGCACCACGTACAGTGAACTGGGCCCTTCTATACCAGTCGTCATTCTAGAAAATGCCCCATAGACCTATCCCCAGGCCAATCTGATGGAAGCAGTTCCTCAGTTGTGGTTCCCCATTCCATGTGACTCTCAGTGTGAAATTAACAAAACTAACCAGTGCACACACACGCACACACACACACATACACATATACACTACCACCACCACCATCATCATACATACAGATTATTAAAAAATACAATTTTAAAAATAAGAATAAAAGTTACCTGAATGTTGGAGAATGTGATGGCTAATCTTGGTTTATTCGACTTGAATCTATAATAAACTAAAACCTAAGACAACTGGGCATGCCCATGAAGAATTTTCTTGATTGGATTATTTGAGGTCAGAAGACTCAGCCTAGGTTTCTTAGAAAACTGGGAATCAATCTTCCTCAAGACCCAGCTATACCACTCTTGGGCATATACCCAAGGAATGCTCAATCATACCACA